>NBIL01084271.1:0-20874 GCA_002752925.1 Viola pubescens var. scabriuscula | reverse complement strand
ATAAAAAAAATAAAAAAATACATGTAGTAGATTATCAAAATAAAAAAATAAATAATAATTGTGTGTTGGCGGGCCTGCGGACTGCAGTGATTAAGAAATAAAATATAGGGAGTAGATTGTTGGGAGTTGACCTTTCTCTGGACTCATCTTTTCCAAATCTCAATAAACACAAGAAAACAAATTAACCAACGCAATACACGCATGTTTTATATTCCTCTCAATCGCAACCAGGACATTATTATCATTAACATTTAGCATACAAGCCATCAAATTAAGACCCCAACTCCAACTCGAATGGCTGATAATACTTAGAAAAAGAAAAAAAAAATCATTAATTAATCCTTATTTTATATAATGTTTACGTTACGTGTTGAGAGTATTTTATTTTTAAATAAATCAATTCGGTGCGGAATATATATTTGTTTATATATAATGAAATGATATTATTACTTTGGACAAAAAAAAAAAGAGGGGGCCATAATGGGCATACATACAAATACAATACAACATTATGAATGTTTGAGCCACAGATCGAGAGTATCATGGATCTGACCAGTGTTGGACTATAGAAATCAAAATTAGAGGCATTGAACTCGATGAATAAATGTCAGATGAGGTAGCAGAATTTAAAAATTCCAAAACAATAACTGATATACTATATACTATTATGAGGCATCTTGGAAGAAGCTGGGCAAAAAAACAAAAAAAAAACTATAGGTTTTGATCATTAAGAAATTATTAGTAGGCAAAAACACAAATCCGTGAGACATACCGACACCAAGAATCATGGCCACAGCTTTCCCCATGCATCGTCTCTTATCCTTCCTTCCGTTTCTTTTTTAACACTTCTACTTCTAGGGTTTTTCTACCGAACTTTTACCACTTCACTATTATATACTCTTTTTGTACTTTAATAACGGATATTTTTTTATATTTTTCTACTATTTGGAGTATTTGTCATTTTATTTTTTCCAAAATATATATTTTGTGTAAATGATAATTTTTTTGTTTGAATCAACCCAATTTGATGATGGTATGATAATTTGAGTGGAAATTAGAGGTAAAAATAAAATAATGTGGAATAAAATAAGATTAAAGATCATTGTCTTACGTTTTTCTACTATCCTAAAACGTTTATTATTAAAGGACGGAGGGAGTATATATTAATATCGGTATTAAGTATTTTTCGTTGAAAATGAAATTATTTTTTCTATTTTGTAGTATGTATTATTGTATGTTAAGTCACACTTTACAGTAATATTCACTATTTATTGGGTCTCACATTATAGTAGAGTCGCTGGGAGTGCTAATGGTGGATTCGATCAGTTATGTGAAATTTGTCACCATAGTGTACGTAAGAATTACTTCAATTAATTAATTATGCAACTAGCTAGATATATATAGTTTCAAACTTAAAATATTTGACTTCTCTATGATCAATACTACTCAAACATTGGATGTGGGGTGTATTTATGACAAAGTGCACACATACGAATGATATCACAAGTACGACTCCTGTACATAAATACACCAAGAAAAGAATGACTTTCTTTGTAGAAAAGTATTTCTTCTATGCATCAAGACTTTTGAGGGGTACTTATTAGCTATAGGAGGGTTTCATTTTCATCATTTTTTTCGTATGGATCTTACCAAAATTAAATTCCGCCTTTCTGTCAGTTGAAATTTACGTATGACTCTCTCCTAGAAAAAATATTTGTCGGTCGAGAGGAGGAAAAAAAGATCAAAGTAGACTATTGGAATCAATCAATATGTCTATATTGAAGCAGTAGCTTTTTCTTCTTATGGAAATTAACATGAGAGGAGGAAGAGAAGGAGACGGCGGCGGATTGTTGACGATGATGGATCCTTCTTCAAATATGAATGACTGGCCGGAGGAAGATCGCGTTATTGATGATCAGGAGGAGGGGGGTGGATCGGAAAGTAAGCCGACGAGCAAGAATGTTAACAGTGAGAGCTCAAGCAATATTAGTATCGTTGATGAGGAGATGATGAGTGATGAAAAGAAGGATGGGGTGAGGCCTTATATAAGATCAAAGGTGCCTAGGTTAAGGTGGACACCCGATCTTCATCTTTGCTTTGCTCAAGCTGTGGAAAGACTTGGTGGTCATGATAGTAAGTTCTTTAATTATCATCACTTATTAATTTCTTCTTCTTCTTGATAATTAGAATTTAGAAGCATCGATTTATAAAGATCTTTGTTTTCTTTCTTGAATTGATGATGTTTTTCTACAACTTGTAATATGTATAGGAGCAACTCCAAAACTAGTTTTGCAGCTAATGAACATGAAGGGACTTAAAATTGCTCATGTCAAGAGTCATCTACAGGTAAATACTCAAACATATAACTCAACTACATAACTTTTGAAAATAGGGGAAAAAATACGAGATCATACTAGCTATTAACCAATTAATGATGACTAAGTAATATTATTGAACTCAAGTTAATTAATTATTTTTTTTATAAAAAAAAAATCAACACCATATAACATAACCTTTTTTTGGGTATTATTTGTTAGCAGATGTACAGAAGCAAGAAGATTGATGATCAAGGCCAAGGTATATATACATACCAGCTTCACTTTCCTTTGATGATAGGAATTAGGGTTTTTTTTGTTGTTGTGCTCTTCCCTTTGTAATGTCTAGAACACTCATTTTTACAATGTTTGGAACTTATATAATTTCAACAAATTGGCAGTCATAAACAGCAGCGGAGATCTCAATGGAAATGCAAACCATCACTTCCCTACCAAGTTTTGGCAACACTCTCTACTCCCAAGCTATGATCAAAAAATGCTTGCCTTTTTCAACTTCAGGTATTGCAATTGAAACCAAATTAATTGACCACATTTTGTTTTTGTTAGTTGCACTTCTAAACCCATATCGCGCTGATTAAACTTCTGACTTTTTTTAAGAGATCTCTTAGCTAGTCCTTGACTGCTAGCTAGCTAGCCCAACTATGCAGTGACTATATATAATTAGTGCAAACATGGTTGGGAATTTGACATTATACAGTATTTTCTTACTTCAGCTCTCGCGTTGGAGAAATAAATATTTTCCGGAATGGTGATGATCAAATGTGGGCGATGAACAAGCCTCAATGGGGTTATAACCAAAATATCACAAACGGAGCTGGCGCTCCTTACAATAATCCAACGGATGAGAGGATGATCAGTAATAATGCAAGAAATGTAACTTCTGGATTGAGCTACGCTTCAACATTTAGCAACCTTACTCGCAACCAAGTTACGCGAGAATCAGAGGACCCCTATCACTTGGTGCCCAACTATGAAACTATTCACTGGCAAACGAGGGCGACTTCGAATTCGATCATAAAAATAGAAGAAACAAGTAGGAGGTATGTTGATGTGGAAATGAAGAAGATCAATAATGGTAAAAGGAAGGCTGATGAAGAAGTGCTTGATCTTGATCTGAGTCTCTCTCTAAGCACAAAATTGGGAGAACGAGGAGGAGGAGAAGGGTTTAAGAGATTAAAACCATGGGATATTATCAATATTGATGATGAAGATGAAGATGCTGATGAAAGTAGTTTCTCTCTTTCTTTGTCTTCTTCTACTTCTACCAAGGAAAGTAGTACTGCCATCAACCTAAACATTATGCCATAATATTCAAGCTAGTATCTGAAATTAGCAAGTACCCTGGATCTCACTATCTGAATTTTAGAATAATTCAAGTGAGATGTTGTCGGTACTTGTGCAAGAGGATGCAAAAAAAAAAAGATTAATGTTGTTGCGTGCAAATTTTGAATTTTTGTCTAGCAATTATAACCTGCTACGTATATGATTTTGGTTCGTTTTATGTACTCTCATTCTTATCTGGTTTACTCGATAGTAAACTTATGCGTATGTTATGATTTTGTTGATGTTAGATAAATCTATTAATAATTAATGGTTAAAATAGTATAATCATGTCGTTTTTCATACTCTTTTGATCCCTTGAAATAATTTGTATGTGACATGTTTGTCTTTTAACCATTCCCATCTAAAAAATAATGAATCTCTAAAAATAGTTGTTTTCTCAACAACAAAAAATTGCAAAGTGCTGTCCATACACTGGACAAAAAGCAAGTAAGCCCAACATCAATCTCAATGAAGAAGGCCCAATGGTAAATGGGCCAATCTATGTGGACAACCTAGGCCCAAATCCAATGGCTACAATACAGCTAGAAAGTATGCGGAAATATCACATCGCTCAAAACACAGGAGCTACTTCGCGGGGAGAGGCTGTATATACACCTTTAGCCTTCCAAAATTAAACACGCAGCCGCGCATGGAGCACGCAGCGAACTATTCTTTCGCCTTTTACTAAAGAATACCGTGCTCTTTGAGTTATAGCACCTACAATTCCAGTTCAATATTTCCTTTTAACAATTTGCTTCTTTTGGAAGGGAGATAATGATATATTTGTCATTTGTATTTGAGGGTTTTGTTAATGTCATTAAGCATTTGTTTTCGATGTGTAGGGGAACAATGAGGACTATTGATTAATAATTGAATTAGCGAGAGGAACACGCTAATTAACAAGTTGAACTAAATTGCAAACTGATAAAATAATTAATCAAATAGACAAAATCATAATTGAAATATATCAAAGCATCAAATGAATGAAGTTTTTGATTCAATCCTAGCGCTTGAAGTTGAAGTTTTGAGTTGATTCATCAAACTATCTCATTCTCGGATAAGTTTGATCAGTTCCGACGAGATTGATCGCAAATTGAGATCACTCATTTTCTGGGGACATTCGCAACCTCCTCCTCCTCCTCCTACTCCAGTCATCCAAGCTTTTTCATCAACAACATATTGTAGCACTACTGCATTATTGCTAGTCTCGCCATCTTTTTCCACATTCCATGCCTCTTCAACACATTGCTCAAATGGACGGCTTGTCTCACCATTTCGAACGGCTACATTATCCCGTAACTTATAATTAGTCAAATATTTAAAGTAGAAAGCGAAGAAAGAAAACAGAGTTTCTATCAATATGCGTATAAACTATTGGTTGTCTATAGGAAAATTGCGCACCAAAATCAATTAATTTCTAAACTTTTAATTACAACTTAATCATTTTTATAATTGGGTCCACATCATGCAGCCATAAACTACGTGTGGACCCACATCTTGCAAAAATTATGTGGCCCATCTGTGGATCCCATCAAATTATACTTCCTAAAAAGTTTCAACTTTCAAGCTGTCTTTTTTTTTCCTAAAAGGGAAAATGTGATTTTACCAGCCATAAAATAAAATAAAATAATGAAGAAAAAAAAAAAGAATGCAAGAGATTGACATAAAGATTAACCTTGAATTGAGCTCCCAAAACCCATCTGATGTGGGCCACCGAATTCAGCTAAGTTTGGACGCTGACCCATCTGCTCCAGCCCACAAGCCCAACCATTCATCGTTACCTGTTCCTGAAATTTCCTCTGTTGCTGCTGCTGCGCAAAGTGCAGCCGTTTCAGTCTGTCCACTTCTTCTCTGCGTTTCTCAATCTCAGCTGGAACAAGAACAACGGTTTTTTACCAAATAAATTACTTAACTTAATAAAATTGTTGTCTTCATTGTTAAATACTTAATTAATTACCATCTTTGAGCCATTTAGCGGTTGAGCGACTTGACACCTCTTCAGATAATTTTTTGTTCTCCATCTCCAACCAATGATTGTGGTTTCGAAAATGTGCAATTTGTGGAGTAAGATGTCCTATCTCAGCCTGCGTAGCATAGACAATAAAAGATTAGATTATACCATTAATTTACCTGAATCTATAGATATATCATATAAATACTGTTTCATTAATTAAGCTTGTTAATAACAATTTAATAAAGATTTATTAAGAGACTTTCTTACCTCTAAATCCTTCAGTTTCCTTTCCATTTCAGCCACGTATCGAAGCTTCTTAATTCTAGATCTCTGCGCAGACTCACGGTTTGAAACAATCCTGAAGAACAAATCAAGAAAATTTTTAAAAATAAAGCAAGAAAATTAAAAAAGATAAAATAGTATTTATGAAAGGATCCATCTACCGTCTAATTTTTTTTGGGTCCATATTGGGGTCCAGGCTGGGGCTGCGGCTGGGTCGGATCCTGACAACAGCTAAAAGCTGATCATCAGTTAAACAGGTAACTCTGATAGGATTATCAGCTGTAGGACCATCCATCTGTGGTCCCGCACTCTGATTGATCATATTGGGCGGAGGAAATGAGTTCTGATCAGACGACAGCGTTTTGATATCATGATCGGAGGGTGGAGAGGAAATGGAAATTCCAGCATCTGACAGCTTGGTCAGGTCTTTCCACTCGCGAAATGCTGTCGGGGCGGCGGGGAGGGAATCAGATGCGGAAGTCATATGGAGAGATCTCCACTCAGTGGGCCTTCTCGGCATAGGTGGCAACCCGTGATTGGTCTGCTTGTTCAAGGCGGCGCTCTGCATTTTTTTTTCTCCTTCCTCTTAATTACCCTGCAAAAGAATTAGCAAATGTAATCCAAAAGAGCTAAAAAAATGAAAAAAGCTTGCTTAATTGGAAAAAATAATTGCGGTTTAACTTTTATAATCACACTTACCACAAAAGGATTCATAAAAGGATGTGCAAACGAGCCTGCCTGATAGACTGAGGTAGTTTCTAGACCGTGTATTTATACAGTGACAATGCAGTAGAGATACTGCATAAGCCAGCATTTTAGAAAAATACGTAATCGCCCTTCTTGGTGGTGAGATTTTGGGGGAGTAATTAACTTATTACTGTGTACTCCGCTAATTAACTAATTAACAGCTTATATAATCACACTTACCACAAAAGGATGTGCAAACTAAACTGGCAAATAGACTGAAGTAGCTTCTAGACCATGTATTTATACACACATAATACAGTAGAGATATTGTATAAGCCAGTACACACACATACGCAATTGCCCTTTCTACGATGAGATTTGGGCAATCAATTAACTAATTACGGTGTATTCCCGTAATTTTTAATTAACTTTTATAATCACACTTACCGTAAATGATGTATAAACTAAACTGGCAGATAGATTGAGGTAGCTTCAAGGCCATATATTTATACATATAAATATACTAGAGATATGGTCTAAGTGAGTACATCCACATTTTGAAGGAAAAAAAATGTAATTACCCCTTTTGCAATGCGATTTGGGGGAGTAATTAACTAGTTATGGTTTACTCCTGAAATATAATGTTATATTACATTTTTACTCATAAATAGTAGGGTCTACTATTAAAATCGTACATAATAATAGTTTAGGTGTAGAGTACGGGGAAACATTTCAGTAAAATATTAATTTTTTAATTTTTGTGCGGAAAGTGAGGTTGGGTTTTTGGGTCATTTTGATTTGGTTCTTATCCTTTAGAAGGAGCCTAATCCCACCATAAAATTAATTAATATGGGGAAATTAGAAATGTTAGCTGTTGCTTAGACAGTAATTTGGATGTATGTAAGAAAAACAACAAAGACTACATGTTTGCAACTGAATTCGGTCCAAGCAAGAAGACCATAATCATTATAGTACAGTGTAATCATTCTTCTAACGGATAACTGAATTCGTGCCATGTGGACTACAAGACAAACGACTTCTCAAGCTTCCTTTTTTTCTCTCTAACGCCAACAACACAGTGTCACAAGTAAAACCCACGAATGAACCCAATTCGTCGTTGGTACCTTAATTCTTTACCGATTCATATTCTTAGAATATCTCATCTTACTAGAAAAAATGAGATAAAAAAAATTTACGTTCCATTTTTTTTATAATCCGAGAATTTTATTAATAAAGAGAAATCCCAAAGGATTTGAAGTACAAATAAGTGAACCAACCACGGAGGTTCTCCGATGCATACCGGTACACGTTTTGTCTCGTTTTTTAAAATAAGAGTTTTTTTTAGAGTCAAATCTATACTTTTATTATTATTATATACCTTGATCGTATTCTACCAATTTGTGTTAAACAAAATTTATATTGAGAAAAATGTAGAATTGATGGCGTTGGATATTTGTTAATTGTGTATAATAATATACATACGTATAAAAGTATATGATACCGAGATACAAGTCGGTACTGTAATTGAGACTAATGCATCTCGTACCAATAACAATACTAAAATACTCACCGGAATGAGATTGACAACTGACAAAATATCAAATTAATGTCTAGGAGTTTCATATGTGAGACATGTAGAATTCTTCCAGAAGAAAATTTTCATCACATTTACATAAAGTAAAATGTAATGATGCAATTACATCATAACCTTAACTTTTTAAATAATAAGAAGGTAAACCAGAAAGATAGTAATTCATAACTGTTCTTGAAAATTTCTGACATCAAATGAAACTTAATTAACTCCACCTCAAACCAAGGGAGATATAAAGCTAAGAAACTTTATTAAATCACATGAACTTATTTTGATCAGTCGACGGCTGATTCATGTTGATGTTGGAGTTGAAATTCTCGAACTCATCATGATCATGATCATGAGGTGATCCACCACCATTGAAACCCCCAGGTCCTAGGTAGGGATTGAAGCTAGGCTGGTTCAGATTCACATCCAAATGCTGGTAATTCTCGGCCGGAGCAGGTCCGACCCTGAAAAAATCAGCCGGCGGCTGTTCTTGCTGGATCTGCATCTGTTTCGCCTGGTACATCTGCTTAAGCATCTCCTTCTCCTTCGTCAGTTCCTCGAATTGAGCTGCGCGCGCACGTTGTGTTAATAATTAATTAATTAATTAATCAATTACAATTTACGTACCTCTTTCATGACTCGATCGGTTTGTGCGTGTGCGTGTGAGTTGATATTAAGAGAGAAAAGCACGAGAGACACGATACCTTCTTTGAACAAAAGTTCACCGGATTTGGCTGAAAGTTTTTCCTTCAGGGAATTGTTTTCTGCTCGCAGCAGTGCATTCTGACTACGGACATACTGGAGCCTAGGACCAGTGATGGACACTTCAGCCTGTAATGAAATACATTGTAATATTTTAATTAAGGAGAGTGCGAATTTTTAATTAGCATTGGATCATAAATATTAAATAGGTATATTATTCGTTTCTCGTATTTTTTTTATAAATATTGAATAAAAGTTGTTTATATGCTAAAAAAAACATGATTTTTGGTCAGCCAAGATTGTTATGCAGGACAAACGGTTAGGATTTAGTTATATGTTATGTCTATGGACAGTCAAAATTAAATGGTAGGCGTTGACACGTTGTGGGTGGCTGGCCACTTTAAATGGGGAAAAATCATTTTCCAAATATAAAGAAAATAAAAATTACTTCTATAGTTTTCACATCTTGCTCAAGTTGTACGATATGATTCATCTGTTTCAATCGATATTTCTGAGAATAATGTCTGCTTGCCATAATCCTGTAATAAGAAAGAAGAAAAAACCATTATGTCATTGTTCCTGACCCATATTGAACCGGAAATATATAAAATTTAGATCGAGAAAGCTCACATTATAAGTAAAATTAAAGATTTAGTTGGAATTTATTTATTTATTTTATAAAAAAAAGAGAAAAATAAGTAAGAATTCTTGGGTCCACCTTTTGAGCTTTTTGGAATCCAGGTTAGGGTCAAGTGGTGGACCATTAGGAATCCGTTGGTTCAAAGTAGTGTTTGGAATTGCAAGTTGTTGTTCAGTCACATTGTCATTGTTTTCAGGAATCGTTGGCAATGGAACATGAGCAAGTGTCAGATCTGTTTCCTTGCTTGCCATGGACTCCATTTCCCAATTAGCTATCACCTGCAACAAAGGAACCAAAAAAAAACAGTTCGAGCTGGACTCGAGTTCGAATTAGAATCGAGTTCGAGTTCTACCTCCACAAGAAAGAAACAAAGAAAACTATTGAAGTATACTGTAGCTAGCCGGTGAGTCGGTGACTGAGTTGGTTTCTTTCCAGGGACAAGAGCCCCCTTTTTATAGATGCCATGGTTAGTTTTGCATTCGCCACCGGCTATAGCCGTTACCTAGTATGTGAACGCACCCCTGTTATTTTTTTTAGTTGATTCCAAATATGGCCATGAAAAGAGATTGCGACGAAAAAGTACTGGTTTGTCTTATTTTTCCTGGGCTTATCTTTTCGAGTACCAGACCTGATATTACAATTTTGGGCTCGAGTGGCCGTGTTAGGAAATTTACACAGACTGGAAACAGTGGGCTGTGGACGTGAAAGAAAAATTAAACGAGGATAAGGATTTGGGGCAGAAAAAGAAAAAATGAAAAATGTTCTGGCTACAGAGGAATTTAGGCTAATGGGTCTGTCTGGATACCATTCCTATGTTTGGATTTTTTTTTCCTATGTTTGGAATTTTTTTTTCCTTTTATCATTCCTGTGTTTGGATTTGTGCAATAATGCTTAGGTGTAGTTAGGTTAATCCCTCTCTTTTTTCTTCTTTCATTATACTTAGGAGTATTTTACATGCCATGAGTTACTTTTTAAGATACACAAAGAGAATTAACCTTACAAATCGATTAAAATATAATTTAAGCACGATTACATTTGAAACGAATGGAGATTGTAAATGTAATCGACTATATGAGTTGATCATTGGATTATTAGTTAGTAATTATCCGTGTCTTAATTTGTTAAATGCCAACTTGATTAAGCACTTATTATCGATAAACCTATATTAGTTAGTTATTACCGATAAGCTAATAGCTAAGTGGTGCTTCGCCAAAAGAACTAAATCGATCTCAACTCACCGCCTTAATATATTTGAAAATACAGTATCCTTATCATTATTGTGTGATTAGTTCCTTAAGTGGCAAATATTCGTTAGTTTGAAATATTATTATTTTTCTTAATTCCATTCTTATTCATGTGAAAACGTTACAATAGAGTGAATTTGTCTTTATTTACTGTAGTGGGAAGACCTAGCTTGTCCTACAATAAAATATCTCGGTTTATTTTCAAACAATTTTTTTTTTGATATCTCGATTTAAGGCTTTTGTTTGGAGTAATAAGTTTTTTTCCTCAATTAAAAATAAATCAAAAATTTAATGACATGTTTTCCATTTGTTTCAAAACCCTCCAAGTGAACATAAAAAAAAAATGAATGGGCCTTACTGCTTTTTTGAACTTGAATGGGCCTTACTGCGTTTAAGACGAAAGGCCCAACTAAGTTCCATGAAAAGGCCCACTTACTCAAATCATTTCATAAACAAAAAGGTATCATTACTCAAATTGCTAGGCCTATATAAACCCAAGCTAATATGTGAATCAGTATTCATTCCTCATGTTAAGCAAATAAAAAATGGCTGCTCGTCTTGCTTTTCTAAGTTTCCCTAGTTCATATATAATTGGGTTACTTACTATGGCTCGGTTATTATAATTCTTGAGTAAAAGATTAAAGGTGTTCTTATAGAAATTTTTACTCTTTTAAGTAGTGCAAATTTGAAGATTATGATGAGGTGGTTGAGTTGTTGTATCCTCGGGACGGCGTGCATAATTAATTAATTTATTGCACTGAACTATCGTAGATTATTCTAAATAGTGACTTGGTTGTGCCTCAGTTCTCTCTATTTTCTTCTTCGGTAAAACTTGATAATTCTGTTCGTTTTACATTTGTTCTTCCAAAAAGAAAAATAAAGGCAGTTAGATATTGAATTTTACGTGCAGATTGGGTAAAAATTTGAAAGGAATCAAACATGGAGGATTTTTTTTGTTTGTGAGAAAGTGGAAGGGATTGTAGAAATTAAATACAAATTATTATTTTTATATTTTGTAAACAAAATTTTCAATTTTTGTAATTTTCTATCATTCTTTAAAACTTGTATCACTTTCTAAAAACTTATATTTTATTTTCTTGATGTTTTTTTTTGTTCTTTTCTATTTCTTTTCTTTTTTTTAAAATATATTTTCTTAGAATTTGTTAAGTTTATATTCTTTAAAAGAATTCTCACTTTTATAAAAAAATATTTTTCTTGAATATTTTTGTTCTTTTCGAATATATATTTTTTTAAATTATAATATTATTTTTATTTTTAGAATCAATTACCTATTTTTTATTTTTTCCAGTCAATTTGGACGGAAAACTTGACGGGGACGGAGGAGATTCATATCCCGTAAAGTTCATATACTGAAATCAATTTCTTTTTTTTCAAGAAAATGATAAAATTACAATTAAAAAATGATGACTTAAGGCAACTTCTCCTTGATTAAATGAATTATTTTTTATCAAAATTTTAATTTATTCACAAGTCTTTGTTTGTTCTTGCCTATAAAAAAAGAAAAAGTCTTTGTTTGTTGTTCTTCAAAGAATCTACAAATTTTCAACTCAAAGCACCTTCTCCGATTTTACACACTGTTTTAGCATTTGACAGCGTCAAAACATCTCCCCCCTTCAAATTAATTAATGAATAATAAACGACGGTGACGATGGCTTCAACCGCCATACTCTACTGCCACTTCTATTCTCCAGCTCCAGCTCTAGCTCTGTACATTCAATTTCGTCACCCGCAGTTCCGTCACAGACCAATCACAGCCAAGTCCACCACCCCAAGCTTAGCTTCTCCACCTCCTTCTTCCTCCTCCTCCTCCTCCTCTTCCTCTTCCTCTTCCTCTCGCATCACAGCCACTAGCTTCGCCGTCAGATTCCTCGGCCGCAAAACTCGGAGACAGACACGGGATCCGTCTTCAGCCGTCATGCTCCACCAAAACGCCGTCGTCTCCGACCTTATCGCCTCTGGTTTATCCATTGTCATCGCTCTCTCCGTTCTTCGTCTCTTCGAAGAAACCGCTAAACGACACATCTTCGACCAGGTCATAATTCTTCAGTTTTTTTCCTTCGTAATCCTAATTAAGTTAGGTTTATTCCATATTTAACCTTACATTAACACAACACTTCAAGGTTCAAAATGTATTCTACCTTTAAAAAATTAGAAATTGCATGTCCGATTGCATCATCTTGAAGGGGACACAGGAGTCGGTATTAGTTTATTCCTATTCCCAGAGCTGACTAGTTAACTTATATGTTTTTTTCTCATCACAAGTTAATTTATAATTTATATGTTGAGTTGACCCAAATGCCAAAGAAATTGTATCAAAAACCTAAACAGAGAGACGAACTTTGTCTCCGGTGGCTACAATGTTGGTTAGTAGCGCGGTTTTCTTCGACCTTCTCGCCACCGTAGTGTGCACCGTTGTCGTTTTTGCGCTTCTTGAACTGTGGAAAGTAACTGCCAAGCATGGGCTTGACCAGGTTAATACAAGTGTGCTGTAAATGAACAGTGAAACTAAGCTGTAATTTAGTTTGATTTTGTGTTTGTTGTTATGATTCTATTGAGCTTTGTTGAGGATATTGAAGTTAGGAAGTTATAGGTTGTCATCTTGTTTTATCAAATCATGGCTTGCAAAAGGAACAATTGTTCTCATTGACCAAGTAGTGAGGGAGTTTGGTTGGTTAATTCGGTAGAGCTTAATGGTATAATTGGCTCGTTCTGTGAGTCTGAACAGTTATGATTTGCCAATGGTATGAGATCTGTTTTGTGTTTCATATGTAATGACTTGATATTGTCATTCTGGTTATTTTCCCCCTTGCAGATCGTGTCTTCTTTTCAATTTTTAGTTTGCTTGATTGATAATATGTGTGTTGTTTTGTTTACAAATGAAGCCGGTCCATGACTCTGTTATGATGATACAGGGCATGAAAAAAGCTGCATCCATCTAACTAAGCTTGTAACACATTACCTTTTCTTGTCATCTTATATGTAGCTAATTTGTTGTTCTTTTGTTGTTTAGAAACTGAATAGAAAGCTTGTGCATATCAGCATTGGGTTAGCTTTCATGCTTTGCTGGCCGCTGTACAGGTACTCTCATGACTACTAAATGAGCTTTACATGGTTCTACTACTATGTCCCTGCCTCTTGAAATAGCTGCTATTAATCTTTACAGTTCTGATCGTCGAGGAGCAATTTTGGCCGCTCTTATTCCAGGTATCAATATAATACGAATGCTTCTTGTGGGATCTGGAATATTGAAAGATGAAGCAACAGTGAAATCAATGAGCAGATTTGGAGACCGCAGGTTACAAATTTTTTAAGTAACTTTTATTGAGCTCAGCTGTTTAAAAGTTTATGAAGTTTGCTGCTTAGCAGCAGCCAGCAGGTACCATAATTCCCCCAGAGAGATCCTTTCTTCTTTGAGCTGTTCCAGGCTTCCATCTAGTCCATGATCTTATCTGCATCATTGGATAAAAATCCAGATGATTGTGATTTATGCATAAAGATATTAGCTATGTGGACTTTTTTTTTTCCCGAGTAAGCCACTGTCTTAAAGAAAGTTGTATGGTATAATTAGAGGCTGCATCAGTTATCTGCTGTTTCCTGTGTCTATGTGGTTGACTGACTGTTTCTCTGCACCGTGTCATGAATTCTCGTTGACTTCCTTGCATCAGGGAACTGCTTAAAGGACCACTATACTATGCTGCCACAATCACTTTGGCTGGTGCAGTCTATTGGAGGACTTCCCCTATTGCAATTGCAGCAATATGCAACTTATGCGCCGGAGATGGTATATTAAACTGAATCCACATTCTTTGCTCTTTTTTTTTCTCAAATGAGCTTCCTTGCTGTTGAAAACTTAATAATCACTTCGATATGGATTTAGTGGATACTTGTATGCTTTACTGTAGCTGAACAGGTCAGTGTTTTATTGTTTTTCAGGCATTGCTGACATTGTGGGACGGCGCTTTGGCAGTCAGAAACTTCCTTACAACCGAAACAAATCTGTAGCTGGTAGTGTTTCGATGGCATTGGCTGGTTTTTTAGCATCTGTTGGGTGAGTTTTGCTTGTCGATGTTATTTCTAGCTCTTTGTTGGCAATGGCTACGTAATCTACTGGGTTTCTTAGTGATTCAGTAACATTGTGACAGGTATATGTATTACTTCGAATCGTTCGGATATTTACAGAGAAGTTGGGAAATGGTACTGGGCTTCTTTGTTGTCTCCCTCGCTGCTGCCTTTGTGGAATCACTACCTATAAGCACTGAACTCGACGACAACCTTACAGTCACCCTAACTTCTATATTATTAGGTAGCCTTGTATTCTGATCCCTCGAGTCGTTGTAGATTAGGATTCGTTTCTGTTTATGGAGTCATTCTTTGATCATTTCAGCTTTTATTTTAATTAAAAAGCTTCAAATTGGGAAAAAGCGTCTGTTAACTGAGCAGAGCTCCAATGTATTACTCCCTCCGGTTTCCAAAGAATGACGTTTGGAAACCGGGTATAGGGATTAAAGCAGCCCCTTTTGCCCTGTTAAATTTGACTTATTTACCATTCTATCTTGGTCGGACCATACCTGCCCTCGTCAGCCGACCACCACAGATCTGCCATCACCCTCAACCAACCACCACAACCCACCATTCAATTTCAAGTCACCCAATCATCAACACTCACTACTCACACTTTTATCCACCCACCGTTGACACCCATTCAAGTCACCCAACCCACAAAATCCACCATCAAGTCTCGAATCTGTGTGGTAGGAGGCCGCGAAGGAGGACAAGAGGCCGTGAAGGAGGAGAGGAGATTCATATGTCGCGAAGGTCGGAGAAGAGGAGAGGAGGTCACAGAGAAGGTCGCTGAAAAGGAGAGTGAAGGCCGCTAGAGGAGAGGAGATTTCATGTCGTGGAGGTCGGAGAAGAAGAGAGGAGAATGCAGAGGAGTCGAGTGAACGGCGAGAAGAGAGAGAGAGGATGAGAGGCGGACATAAGTAATACCGTCAAACATAACAGACAGACGACTGGGAAGGTGAGGACGTCTTTTGATTTTGACCAAGATTTTTAGGCCAAAATGTCATACATTCAAATCCGGAAGGAGTATTATGTAAAAAAAACTATTGACTCTTAAATGAAATGTACGTCAGTTCAATCTGTAATCCTTGATCTAAAAATTCCCTTTGAAACCTACACTTGTGTTGGAGATTGAATAAATCATTTTCTGTTTTCTTTTCTTTCTTTCGTTGTTGTTGTTGTTGTTTAAACTCTTGTCCAGCTAGGCAAACTTTCTAATAGCTAGGGGGTAGAGTACTTATCATGAATTTCCAGTGGTACTTAAACAAATAAATTCTGTGATGCAAATTGGTCCAATCAAGAGTACAGATTTGTCTGACATGCATTCTACTTTAGATGTGTTGGTGTTATCTGCACTTCTTGATATTGATAATGTCAGGTTCCTCCAGTCTCCACTGCCTCCCTCCGAACTCAGATTTAACCCAGTCTCTCCCTTTCTGTTACTATTATTTTTTATCTTTTATTATCAAACTATAATTTATTACACTCGATTTCTTCCTCTCTCTCTTTTTTTGTTCTTTCTGTTTTTTACGAGACTAATATGATCGAATTTAAAAGAGTAGCTCTACTTATATGATTTTTTTTACAAAACCGATACTGAAACTTAATCTAAAGTGGACACATTCCTTACTAATTTTGGCTCGACTGCAATAACCTTGCAATTGAAGCAACAAAGAATTTTAATTACTTATCCATTGGGAAAAATCTCATAATGAAGATATACAACAATCACTGTATCAAAAAAAGAGGAGGGAATATTGCATAGATAAAACCTTATACATATTCTCGATCCGCAATTCGATCATCATCATCAGTAGTTCCCCTCCCTTTGGACAATGATTCCGGATCTCTGGAGTGCTTGAGGCATGGAATTAGAGCAAGAAGTAAGAGAAAGACAACAAAGATTCCGACAAAAACAACCAGCAGGATTTTACCATGTAAAGCATAGTATCTGTCTTTCGAGAAGAGAATGTTGTGTTGTTTAAGTGGACGAGCTATCGGAGCCGGAGCCGGAGCCATGGCTTCGGATGATGATGAGATTGGTGTGGGAGCTGCGCCGCTAGTTTCAATTTTCTTTTCTTTTTATTCTTTTTCGGTGCGACTCCTTCCTTAGTCCTTCCTTTCCTTATGTTTCTTTTCTCGCATTTTATGGTAATAATGCTCCCAAAACCCTTTTTGTCGCATGCTTTGTTGCATTATGGAACACACGAATACATATTGGCGGCCATTTTGGTATTTTTTCACTACAATTTCTTTTCATATAAGATCTGAGATAGATTTTTTTAACATTTGTACATAATGATGAACTTATGTACTAGAGTCTAGATCTACTTTGAGGGCTATGCTATTTGGTAGCCAACAAATTTAACTCTGCTCTGCGCCCCAATTAATATACTGCCCATCCAGTACTGTAGATTCGGTCCAGCCCATGTGCCATTTCACTCGCATGCAGAAGAAAAATCATCGAGTACTCATTTTCTCATCTTTTTTGAGATGTGCTATAAATAAAAGTACGTAATTTAATACTCCTCCCCATAAATTTTTTTCACAATTTTTTTTCTCTCTTATAAACAAAATTAGGGGTAAATTATTAAAATTAATTAAAAAGTCACATAGAAAGTACTAACGTCATCTTATAAAATGAACAAACATTTTAAATAAAACTAGTCTCGACTGTATTAGATTATTGATAAAACTATCCAAAATTAAATTCATTCATTTTCATATATATAGTAAAAAAAGGTAAATAACTATAAGGTAAATAAAATAACTAATTATATAATTTAATCAACTACTAACACAACCCAATAACCCAATGAATACTTTGTGAATAAAATAAGGCAGTTGTGAACACTTATATATAGAATTATGTTACTTTTCATATGATTGAAATCCAATCTTTTCAAATTTCATAACTTATATCATAATTTCTAATTAATTAAATAAATAAATTATATAAATTAAATCAATTTAATAATACAACCTAAATATTTTTAACTTATCTAATTAGTAAGTTTGATGGAAAATAATATCAAATAATATCAAATTATATGATACATATCAATTTTTAATGTATGCAAGAGATGTCATGTAGCTTTAAAGATTTTAGGTGGCTTCCTCTCAAATATGTATGAGAGTTTCAGCCTTTAGAGTTGTCATAGAATTTTATTTAAAAATAAATAAATAATGGTTCAGCCTCCTTATTTGAGCGCTCAAGCTCTAATTAAAAAGGTGGTTTTCTCGTTTATTAATTTATAGATTCGAATCTGAAATATAAATTAAAGATGAATAAATTCCTTATCAATTAGGCTGCAAATTGATAATTTAATGGTTATGAAAACATTAGTTTAAACTTTAAACTTTAAACGAGTAAATGAACGAGTACGTAACACACCAAATTCAAAACAATATTAAAAGATGATTGAAAATAAAAGAACTTGGTAACAAACATCACAAACTGAAGGTATATATAATATAATGAAGTTCAAAACCCACAAAGAAAAGTTAGTCATCAATTAATCATCCAAGCAAACAAATACTAATTAATTAATTAATTTTTGCAGTTCTCTTGTTTTTAATTGGTATATTAAGCAAATCTTTGCTCCATCTATACATATGTATCTATGAATTGATCCTATTTACTCGTTCGTTCATGCATGCATTGCTGTGGTGTGAGATTTTTTTCTTCATATAGGAACTATTTAATATGCTGTAATTCCTGTATAAAAAATAAACAGCCGTTAAGTAAAAAGTAATTATATAGTGATTATGTATTTTTTATTTGATCTATATATTCGTTGTTAAATCAATAAATATAATTTATAGTTTATTTAAAAAAAAAACTTGGGAATTACACAATTAGATTTCATAAATTAATAAAATGGAGTAGAAGATAATGAGAACAAAATTTAATTTTTTTAAAATTACTAGCACCCAAGCTAATCATTGCAGTAGATTTGATATAGAATCATATGTTAATTAGTTTATGCGGTTGAAATGAAATGAAAATTCGAGTTTTTCCTTTAAAAAATAAAACTAGCTAATAAAATACCCAAACGTACAAAATTAATATCGTAGTTTGCGAGAAGATTTAAAAAATTTAAATATACCGGCCGTAACACGCGGTTAACCTTCTTGGCGGTGATCTTCCTTCATCCTCTCCGCCCGGATTCCTTTCGAACTGAAAAGGTCCGGCCGGGGAAATCTTCTTCTCGGCATATGGTGGGATTTTCTTCTTCCTCCGACTCCGGATTCCTGAAGCGCCTGACACAAGGAATTAGTACAATAGAGACAAGAAAGATGAAGAAGATACCAACAAAAACAAGCAACAAGATCTCTCCATGTAACGCGTAGTTCTTATCGTGTAAGAAAAAAACCCCTTCTTGATGTTCTTTCTGCTTATCAGATGGAGACATGGCTACTATTACGAATTCTGGTGAATTTGGAGGTGCAATTGCTGTTTTTCTATAGTTATGATATTCTTTGTGTTTGATTTTCTTCATTTCTACTAGCAAAGTTTTGTGCAGGGTATGAATGGTATGACGACTACTTGGTTGAAACTTGAAATCCCATGGAAACTTGTGGTTTTAGATCTCTCTTTTCTTTCTTTTTTGTCTCGTTTCCTCTTTGTTTTCTTATATGTTAATTAAAGGATTTTTCTTTTCTTTTTCCCACTTCTGTGTAAGTTTTTGATTGGCTACCCGAAAACGCAATAAATCAGCGGAACTCTTCCATATATAGACGTTCGGGGTACGAATACGTAATTCCATTAAAATTTATAAATGAGAGTTTTGTCGTACTTTAATGTTGTGCTTGATTTGAATCTAAAATAATCAGTATTAAATGGTGATCGAATGCCATATGATTTGGAGAAAAAAAAAGTTTTATGCTGGGTCAAATCTTGGTTATTTTCCTTATAGACAAATATAATTTCGAAAACTCAAATTTGAGACATAAGTGATCTCGTGAGCTTTGCAAAAAGTACTTATTAACTAATCACACGATTAATTAGGCTGATTTTTGTCTTATTATGGTCGATTTTAGGTTATTTTTCAGCTCACTTCTCGTGCTTGTTCTTAATAATATCCAGCTTATCGGGAAAAAAAATATTGATCACACGATTACAACGATTTTTATTTCCATCACGAATCCATTTAAAGTATTTATGTACTGTAAAATGTGTCGATTGTAAGTTAAGTACAATCATAAAATGTGTCACAAAAAAATGAAAGTATTCTCTCCCCACAGTTAAAATCCAGTTTATATAAATAATTACATAATCAAGTTGATATGGTATAATTGAACCATTTTCACACATTAATTAGGCTGATTTCCAACTTTTGATTTCAATGCATACAAAAAGAAGGCATCTTACAATACTACAATACGATGGGAACAAAACTTGATTTGTACTTATCATGAGAAAAGAATTCCTTCCGGTTGTGGGGAAATACTCGTCTCCTTTTTCATTCGATTGAGACAAGTGACTTGCCATCCACCCAATAACTTTGCATTAATTAAGCTTCGTGTGCTCCTTTTTTTAATTTATTTTTTAAAACCACTCGACCATTACATTGAATACCAATTATTTTAGCTACAGTTTAAATACACGATTTTACAACCTATCAATAATCGAATCCATAACCTATTTCATAAGAGAGCATAAACACTCACTTACTAGATGTGTTAGAACGATATACATTTATTTTTTTAGACAGAACCGTGAAAAATATATATGCAGTTAAACAACTACTTAAACTGAGTTGTGTCTTTTATTAGGAATAATATTTATTTATCATAGAAGTATATAAAAGCAATAATTATCATGAAGGAACGAAACTTAATTTTGCTTATAAAAAAAAAAAAACTTTAGGTTGCGTTCACTTACGGAGATATAGAGATATCTCTGTTTTCCATAATTTTCTGTTTGGAAATAATTTTGGAAATATTTCTGTTTTCTTGGTTTATGTTTCATAGCTACAGTACGTTTTCTGTTTTCCAATTTTTATTTTTCAGCCATAGAAAACTCGAATTCGTATTCGGTA
>NBIL01084220.1:0-14514 GCA_002752925.1 Viola pubescens var. scabriuscula | reverse complement strand
TGCAAATTAGCACCTAAATATGTATGGCTGAGTGTATATATCGCTCCAACAGAAAGGTCCAAATCCAATTTGAACAAAATGGTCACACGATCAAGTGGACAACATGCATATATAATAAAGACGAGAAGTGGGTATATTTTACCAGTGGTCCAATGAATATTATATTTGGGCCCAGTCCATTATGGACCATGACACAAGTGATGCCCACTTTTTTTTCATTTGTATTTCTAGAAACAATATTTACTCCTTTTCCCCCTTATTGATAAAATATAAATATAATTCTGAGGAAGAAAAAATTATAAATATATTTAAAAATATAATAATGTGATTTGACACAAATACCTAGTCTGGGTTGGACACACACAACATTTATTGCTTGCAACTACTAGCAAGCGTAGCATATTTTGATATGTTTCATGAGTTATTTTTACCTAATTAAACTAGCTGCATACATTAAAAAGGCCCTCACTATTGTAACTTGTAAGACTGTTTAAACCCTTGACACTCGAATGAAGAAAAAGAAATTCCCACCAACCAATTACTCCCTCCGCTTCGAATTAAAAATTGTTTGGAGAAGACATCATCCAATTAGTATTTTTTTACCAATTTATCCCTAGTGCCTTCCACCGCAAAGGTAATTAGCCCATAAAGTGGCACTAATATTGTAAAGATAGGAGCAAATAAGCTTCATTTTCCGTAAAACGACATCTAATTTAAAAAAAAAAAAACTCTCAAACGCCATGTATAATGCCAAACAAAGGGAGTAACTAATTAAAACTAGTGCCCAAACACAATTCTAATTTCTATTACTTCTTTCATGTGAAAATTTTCAGTGCTTCTCGTTATCTTCTTTACTCGTCCTTTTTAAATGAGTAGAGACTGATATGTGAAATAAATAATTCAAAATTTTAAAATAATTTTTTTTTTTCTGAAACGGATAAGAAAATAAAGTTCATGGCCAAGAAACGCGAACCAATCTTAAAAGGAGATAATTTTAGATCCGCTCATTGGATGATGCTGAAAATTATACCTCCAATATCAAAATTTGTTTTGTAATTGGCTTAGATTGCCCAGACTGCGTTCCTTAAGGGCCTCAAAATCGACTTTTAAGTTTAGCTGTTTTTTCCCTCATAACTGCGTTTAGTTGAAACATAATGATATTAATTAATAAAACTTATTTTTCTTTTATATAGTTAGGTTTAGACAACGAGAGAGAGAGATAAACGAATTGTTTTTTTTCTGTTTAGAGATGTAGGTTCGAAAATGATGATTCTCGCATAATAACTTTCTTTATTCTCTATGCTCGAAGTCAAAATTTGAGTTAACGGTGAAACAACGAACAATTGTTTTGTAGGGAATTGATACCTAGATATTATCATAAGTATGTAGCCCCCAATAATCAATCACATGAAGAAGGTGGGCCGTATTATATATATCATTGACCCGTATCTTTGCTGTCCTGGTACGGATCTTAATTTGTCTCCTCCTTCTATGATTCTTCCATGAAATGAATCTTATATAGTTCCATTTTAATAAAACTCCAACCCATCATTCAACATACTGGCAAAAAGTGTTTGCTGCATTTACTTTGCGAGAGTAAAATGTACATGTTGATGGGATAACACATGGATTGCAACGAGACAAAACGCGTGAATTATGATTTGTGTTTCTCACTCGATAATCTAGATTATTGGGCTGATTAATTCAAATTTAGGTTTGTTTAGGCCTATTTCAAGGGTAAATTCTCCATATTGTCTTTTCAAAACTTGAATTCGAAACTTTAATTAAGTTAACTAAAAAAAGTTACATGTCAACTCATCAGCGTCCGCCCCTACTGTTCTTTTTTACTATTTGATTACCAAAAATGAATGACGAGCTTAAAAGTAGAATTTGCACGTCTAGACCTTTATAGGGAAGGAGAGACTAATGAACTAATTAGTGATAATTAAGCATTACCTCATCCTAGCTGGTTGGCATCCATAAATCATCTTATAATGGTAAAAGTTATATAAGTAGGCAACTTAATTATGTGTATAACTTTCATTGGTTATCCGAATTAAATATGTGCTCATTCACTTTGAATCAGATTGAAATTAAAGGAGAATCATAGTCTATCATATGCAAATGATGAGTTCCTCATCATCAAAAATAAAATAAAGTAGGAATATAAGTGGTTTTCATTATCATAAAACCTATAAAGTTTATTTATTTTTCAAGAAAACCTATTAGGAGGCGAATTTGGAACTTAAATATATGAGATTTTCTTTACATAATGACTTAAATTAAATAGAAGGACAAACTCATGGGTAATAAATGCTATTATAATATAATTAATTAATTTTCAACGCTCTCTTGCACAATTAAAAAATAACATCTCGATTATAATTGACTGATAAAGAATTTATTTATTTTTCTTTAACCTAAATTTCAACAAGTTTGAATCTAGAAAATTAGAAAAAACAAAAAGTGTTAAAAGAGTCACCCTATAAAGCTCGACTAGAGGAGAGATTAATCTTCTATCGATAAGGGAAAAAGAAGAAAAAATGGGAAAAAGAGAATGCATGCAGAGCAGAGACGTGAGTGACAACCAAGTGTGTGCTGCAACTCACTCAGTAGTGTAAGTGTAAGTGTAAGTGTAAGTGTGGTGTGGCCAGTGGGCACTGGCTACTGGCTAGTAGAGGTCTCACCATGTGCACAACATGTGCACCAGAAAACTGCTACTTCTGCGACGTGTCATTGACTCATTAATGCCGCCAACACCTTCACTTCCTTTTTCCTTCTTCCTTTTTCTTTTCTTTCATTTTTCTTTTTCTCTAAAAAATAGAATGAATTTGCTGCTATTTTTGTTCTTCTTCAATTTTTATTTCCCATTTATTTTATATATACTGTAAAGTAATAAATAGGAAAAAACTATAATATCAAACTAAAGTTTGTAATTAAATGTCTAAATCACATTCTATGTTAGTAATTGAGTATGTTTACCAATCTTTATAATTTGAAACTCTCTTTTTAAAATTAGTTAAGAAAGTGTATAATTATATATAAAATTACTTTAATTTTAGCTGAAGTGATATTTTATTTATAGAAATATATGAAACGGAAAAAACATATGGGCTGACATTGATTAATTAAAACTAAAAGGCCGAAAATAACTAAAAAGAAGTATCCAAATACTTTCTTATTTTTTTTAAAGTAGAATGGATTGGATTAATTCAAACAACCGGTACAATAGGCACTATCTCCTCAGAGCATCCCCCTACACAAACAAACATTTACTGAATCGGAAATCAGATGACTCAACTCAGGGGCTAAGAGGACATTCACAGTCCCTACGCAAACATTTCCTGAAACGGAAATCAGAGGGCTCAACTCATGGGTTAATAGGACATTCACAATCCGTTTACAACTCCGGATATTGATATAATCAAATCCAACCAAAACCCATATCCATAGATATGGGACAACAAATTTATTACAAACAAGAGAAAGAAAAAACCTAAGAGAACAATCATTGGATCTCTAAGAAGGGAAGACGACTCAGGAAACGATCGCTGGAAGCATCTTCTGCACTTTATCAGCTCAAATTTGCAGAGTTAGTTAGGGCTTGTAGATCGAAGGATGAAACCTACAAAACAAACAAGAAAAAAAAAAATACTTCCTTATTCAAATTTGAAGATAGAGTGCGAATTAACTCGATTTTAAAATAAAAAGAGTGTGATTTAGAAATGCGAGGTTGATATTATATAATTATGGGGGTGTGTATGAATTTCCGTGGTCTGCTTCTGCAGCTTTGACGAAACAGCAAACCAATCAATCAATGAGAGCTCTTGTGGCGACGACATAGAGATGATGAGGTCGTTGCTTATGATCAATTCTGTCAATCATCTGATCAAAACTGTTTTTGACTCCCACAAATTCATTTAATAAAATAATATTTTTACAATTTAAATATCACTCCCTCCCACCACACCAGCAGAGCAGGCAGGGAGCAGTGATAAGTTCGAACCGTTGGATGAATCCCAATATCGAACAGTACACGTTCGGTTTGTTTGGTTTGAGTAGTCTAATATATTCTTTCTTTTATATAAAATTTTAGGTGATTTAATACTTGTTTATAGAGTAATTATTATCTTAATTTTTTTGGTAGGCTAGTTTAATCATGTTTTTATAAACAATAAAAAAATGAAAAAAATTAATAAAAATATTGTAAAACTTGTCGATATAGCAAGAAGTTTCAACGAGATTGATCGTGAAAGTCTTTTCAGGCGCTCAAGTAAAACACCCATTGAAAATGTGTCTGTCAATAATTTAAGGTGAACACGCGATGTGCACTTTCGTCGATATTTTTGATTTTTTTGATGGGTGAAGCATGTAGAAATTTTCCAAAAATAATTATTTAATTTAAATAAATAAACCGCCCTAAGACTACCCATCAAAAAATTCAACACGAGATGTTGCCGATGAGCTTTCCCGTTAATACTATCCGGCGCGAAATATTTTCAACAGTATTTCCTGTAAAAATAGACGTAAATATCCGTCGAATTTTTTTCCTTTGCATAAATTTTTTTGCAACGGAAATCCTATCGGTAGTTTTCAACTCTTTTTATGTAAAGCTTAGAAATACCTAAAAGAGAAGAAAAAAACAGCAGCAGAATAGCAGATGCCTATGAGCACTCTTAATAAAATAATTTATCTTTTGTCCTTTAAAAGAATTCATATATATATTTATCTTTTGTCGCTCCAAGGAGTTGGCGATGATAGTGATTTATTCCATAGCTAATTATTTTTTATAAGCAAATAATTAATTAAATGAATAACATCAGAGAGATTTTGCTTGTTCTTTTTTGGTTTACAAGGGACCTTTTTTCCTCTCTTTGTTTTTTTCTTTTGAAAGTTACCCAATCGGTTGAGTCGACCAATTCAACTACTCCCTCTGTCTAATAATAAACGTCGTTTTAGAATTTTCCGTCCAACAATAAATGTTATCGTAGGATTGTAAAATTCTGTAAGACAATGATTTTTTATTTTATTTTATTCCACATTGTTTCATTTTTACTTCTAATTTCTACTCAAATTATCACACCATTATCAAATTTGGTTGATTCAAAAAAAAATTGTCATTTGCACAAAATATATACTTCGGAAAATATAAAATGACAAGTACTCTAAATAGTAAAAAAAATCTTACAACGACATTTATTGTTGGACGGAGGGAGTATTAAAGTCAATAAGGTTTTGTCAATTCAACCACATTTCTAACCAGAACATTAAATCAAAATAATTTGGGGTTAACGGAGTGTAATTACTCCTTAATTGTGCCCAAACAGATCAAATCCGAAGAGATTCCTTCTAAAAAAAATAGAAATCAGTAGAGATAAGTTTCTTTTATTATTATTGTTAATTATTGGATGAAAAAAGAAGAAGAGATTATTAATTTATTAGGCGATTAGGTGTTAAGAATGAGAATGGAGAGACACAGGTATCCCTACAGCGTAGCAGAATCCTGCCTAGATAAGGAAAGGTGATGATAGAGATGAAAATTAGGTTCCTTTTCCTTCTGAAACCAAAGGGAAAAGAAATCAAAATAGTGCCCTAAAGACCCAACAACAAAATCCAACCACAAAATCCCATTTTTATCATAAATGCTCATCCTAATTCCCTTTCACCAAACCCAAATCTTGCTAGATTTTCATCTCAAATCTTTTTCTTCTAGGAAATAAATTACAGAATTATTTTATGGGTTCCCTTTATTTACTTATTAAAAGCTTAATTAAACCTTGAAATTGATTAATTAATCAAATAATTAATTATCCTCTCCCTCCATTGATCATTCATTTTTGCTGCAGCAGCAGAAGCAACAAGGTATGTGTTTGTTTTTCTTTGTTCTGTTTTTGCTGTCTAGAAATGGTTTCTTAAAAAGAACAAAAAAGAAGCGGAAAAAAACTCATCAATTTGGATGAAAAACACTGTGCAAAGAACAGAAATCCACAGAAGGCAGACCAATTGTTAGGAGGGGAATGTGGGTGGGGTCCTATTTCATCCCAGTTGACAGAGTGAGAGAGAGCCCCATGCTCACTCACTCCTCTCCTCTCCTAATTTTATTTTTACTCGTACCGAATATCCATTTAAAGGGCGGTAAAAAAATTCATCATAGTTAACTGTATTTAGAATTCGAATCTAACATCTTTGATTAAGATAATAGAATGACCCTCTACTGGTTGATTTACACGTTTTTTGTTTTTTATTTACTAATCTTGTTTGTTGCTATGTATGTTTTTTTTTTTTTATAAATAAAAATAAATATGGAAAGGTATTTTTCTATTTTTAATGATTTAATGTGTATGTCCCTCCAAAAGCTCTTCGCCAGCTCAAGAGCCGCCACCACCCAACAAACACACAACACAACACACACACACACACACACACACACACACACAAACAAACACCACCACAACAACAACCAAAACTCAGAATCCAAAGGTAGCACAGAAAGTGCAAGAATTTTTATTTTAGATTAGAGAGAAAAGGAGGTACTGATAAGACCGAAAATTGAGTGATAGCTAACCCAATTCCCTTCTCCACCTCTTTGATACCCACTTCTCATTTCTATCTTTTATCCTTCTCTCCTGTCTTTGTAGCAAAATGGATTGTTGGTCTCCTCTTGCGATGGATGATGAGTTTGAGAAGCTTGTAATTCGAATGAACCCACCAAGGTATTAATCGTTTCCGCCTTTGTTTTTGATGAATTCAATTTTTTTTTCCTTAAATTTTCTTGAAAGTTTTGTGCTGTACTGGGAAAGTGGATTTTTTTAAAGTTTTGGCTTAATGGGTGTCTGTTACTGTTTCTTGTTTGATGTTTGGTGTTTGATTTCGCAGGGTTACTGTTGATAATAATTCGAGTAGGAAAGCCACTCTAATTAAGGTGTTTGACTGAATCATTTGGATAATTTTGGGTTTCACTTTAACATTTTACAAGCAATTCAAGAGTGTGTTCTGTTCTGTAACTTGAATTTTTTGTCTTGTTGAAATGATGAGTTTGCAGGTTGATAGTGCAAATAAGAGAGGTAGTTTGTTGGAGGTGGTCCAGGTTTTGACTGATTTGGATCTTATAATTCGTCGAGCTTACATTTCTTCTGATGGAGGGTGGTTTATGGATGGTTAGCTCTTGATTCCTTTTTTTCCCTTCTTTTTGAGGTTCTTCATTCACTGCTCTATGGTTGATTTCCCTGTTCCATCTGTTTTGCAGTGTTTCATGTTACTGATCAGCAAGGGAATAAGCTACCTGAGGATGGCATAGCTGACAGAATTCAGCAGGTAGATCTGCAGGACAGTCTCCACTTTCAATTCCAATTTTTTCCTGATTTTATTTAACAGGGAATCATGCAAATTGAAAAAAAAATGGAACAGAAAAATTAGTGGCAGGGATCCAAGTGGAGCTTTGGAGCTTTGCGTTTGTCATTTCTTTCTAAGTTTTCTTGTTTTCTAGTCCTTAAAACTATAATTTCTTAATTATTAGACAACCACATGTACTAAGTGAAATGAGATTACTTCTTACTTGTTTTGTGGTTATCGATGCCTTTGTTCAAATCACACTTCCTAACTGATACATCAATAAGTAGATAAGGAAAGGACCAAACAGAGAAGGAACAGTGGTTGCTGTGTGGTCTGTAGTGTAAAAGTTTATCAATATTATGTGTGGAGCCATGTGAGTTTCAATTCATGCTAATTAGTTTATTTTGATGTCACAGTCGTTGGGACCAAGAGCACATAGCTTCCGGTCCTTGAGACGATCAGTGGGTGTCCAAGCCGCCAAGGAACACACAACTATTGAATTGACCGGAAGAGACCGCCCAGGGTTGCTTTCAGAGATTTTTGCTGTCCTTGCTGACCTTAAATGCAATGTGGTGGCGGGAGAAGTATGGACCCATAATTCAAGAATGGCATCAGTTGTTTATATAACAGATGATATTACTGGATTGCCAATCGATGATCCTGATAGGCTTAGTAAGATCAAACAGCTTCTCTTGTTTGTTCTGAAGGGGGATAGAGATAGACGAAGTGCCAACACAGCTGTTTCTGTGGGTTCCACTCATAAGGAAAGGAGGCTGCATCAGATGATGTATGCCGATCGTGATTATGACATTGATGATGCCGGCTATGGTTCCACAAGTGACAGAAGCAACCCCCTTGTTACAGTCGAAAATTATGTGGATAAAGGGTACACTGTTGTGAACTTGAGGTGCCCAGATCGTCCAAAGCTACTTTTTGATACAGTTTGCACATTGACTGATATGCAATACGTAGTGTATCACGCAACTGTGATAGCTGAAGGACCAGAGGCTTATCAGGTTGTTCTTTGACCTCTTTAGCATTTTCAAGTTTGTGGTTGATTCTGCTTATACTAATATGTGTTGAACTTTTTTTTTTGTTAAACTCAAACTGAACTTTCACTGCTTCTCCTTAACAAGCAAAAGATATTGTTGTGTGTGACTGCTGTCCTTTCCTCGTCTTTTCTTTCCCATGTTGTAGACTTGTAGTGTCTTATCTGACACAACAGTTTTTTGACAATTGTTATACAGGATCTCACATTTTCATCTTGGACAGGAATACTATATCAGGCATACGGATGGGTCCCCTATTAGCTCTGAAGCAGAGAGGCAAAGGGTAATCAATTGCCTGGAGGCTGCCATTAGAAGGAGAACTTCTGAGGTAAGAACCTGACTGGCCAATTGTGTTCATGAATGATTGAGTCGATATAAATGAATTGTTTCATTGCAGGGAGTTAGGCTAGAACTTTGTGGTGATGACAGGGCAGGCCTTTTGTCCGATGTTACCCGCATTTTTCGGGAAAATGGTCTTTCAGTCACTCAAGCTGAAGTAATGACCCGGGGTTCTCAGGCTGTGAACGTTTTTTATGTGACTGACACATCAGGATATCCAGTTAAGAGTGGAACAATCGAAGCAGTTAGGAACGAGATTGGCCTTGCCATACTTCATGTGAAGGATGATGCTTGCTCAAAATCCCCACCCCAAGACCGCGGGATATTCTCTTTGGGTAACCTCTTTCGAACTAGATCGGAGAGATTCCTTTACAACTTGGGTTTAATAAAGTCATGTTCTTGAGCAGAGTGTTTGGTCTAGACTAGGTCTTGTGAGCTTTCCATGTACATCTTGAAATTGTTTGGCTAGAAGTCTCACATGTTAGCTTACAGCTAGAGGTCACAATCCCTTGTTGATCTAGGGTAAAGCCTCCAAACTTTCAGCCAAAATTTTCCGATCTTGTAAAACTCATTGTACAGACCTTTTCTCCCTTCTACCTTTGGTCCCAAAGGTTTTGTAAATACCAAAATGAATGAGGTGTGTGTAGCTGTTCTACATGATGGTTAAGTTGTTGGAAGTGAAAATCCACACGATCCGTGCTCATGTTCAGTGTGACTTGTACATCAGATGTTGTTGTACACAATACACATCACCAGAAAGGTTTTAGTTTGATCATGTAGGATACATGCAGAAAGCTAAGGGTTGAAGGCATGTTAGAGAACAAAAGGGTTCTTCTCATGATGGTTAAAGTGTCTAATTCCTCACTCCATCCTTCATTTGGATGCAAAATTCTAATCTTCTTTGAATAAAGCTAATAAATGTATGTTTCTCGCAAGAGATGATATTTTTGTATCAAGTCATTTCATGGATAGTGACATGATAACAGAAGTTGGTGATGATGATGACTATTTTGCAGATACCTTATTTACTACATAACAAAAAAGTTTCTGCATCTAATTACAGAATTACATGGTGGTGTCCTGAAAAACAGATAAAAAATATAAAAAAAGTTGATCCAATAATTAGCTGTCAAGATTGACTTTCTTTCATTATTTTTTATTAAACAAAATGTTCAGTGGTCACCATACTCACCACCACCACTCACCAGTCCACATTTACAAATCAGAAATGATCAACAGAATCCTAATAATAGAGAACTGGAATTGTCATTTGCCATTCAGTCAGAAAGAGTCTGGTTTTGAGTTTGAATCCGCTAATCTTATGTTTGTTCAAAATGAGTGATTCCGCTCGCGTCTGTCAATTTGTTGCATAACTCAGTTTTTGATGCTATTTTTGGTCAATTTTTCTGTTTCTCCTTATATACCCATTTGTCCGTGATAGGGTAGTAAGGGGAAAAATGTCACGTGCCCGGAGAGACTCGTGACAGCTCAGTGAGTGGAATCGAAGGTGTTTTAATGGAGTTTTCTCTCACTAAAAACCAGTAGAGAGAGAAGTTTGAGCGGAAGCGATTTTAGAGGGAAACGGTTAGGAATAAATTCATTTAATTCTTGTTCATTGAACAAACTGATTTGTGGCCAGAAAATTGGATAAAAAATTTTAATTTCTGATTCTTTGCTTTTATATTTATGTTTTCTTTTTGCTGCTAAACCAATTGAAAACGCTACCGTATTTAAGAATGAAAAGCAAGTAAAAGAAGACATCTAGTTTTCTTCTTCTTCGATCTTCTAAGGATGTGACAATACCCCTCCCTTGAGATTCCTTGGCCACAAGGAAGAATGAGGATAAGTCGCCTGTAGGTGATCAACCCATTCCCAAGTAGAAGGGAGACCCGCCTCAGGTGTCCAAGATACCTCTAATTGAACCGCAGTAGCCCCTTGACGTTTTATCATACGCGAACCAAGAATGGCAACAGGTTTGATGAGGAAAGGAGATGAGTCAGAAGAGTGAGAAGTGTGGAAGGGCTTAAGTTGACTCACATGAATGACATTGTGAATCAAGCTGGATGAAGGGACCTCCAATTTGTAGGCCACTGGCCCAATCTTATCAAGAACCTTGAAAGGACCAAAGAACCGAGGAGAGAGTTTTTGATTGATGCGATGAGCCACTGTCAATTGTCTGTAAGGCTGGAGTTTGAGAATCACCATATCACCAATTGTAAAACTTCTTTTTGATCGCTTTTTGTCAGCAAAGTGTTTCATTCGCACCCTTGCAGACTGTAAATATTCTTTAAGTTGCTGAATAGCTTGCTCTTTTTCTATCATCAATTTGTCAACGTCATGATCATTCGAATCATGGGGTACATATGGAATGCTGAGAGGTGGATCAATGCCAAACAATGCCTTGAAAGGGGTAGTGTGCAGAGATTCATGGTAAGCAGTGTTGTACCAAAGTTGAGCCAAAGGCAAGAAATCATACCATTTGTGAGGTTGAGAAGAGCAGAAACATCTCAGGTATTGTTCAAGGCATTGGTTGACTCTTTCAGTCTGACCATCCGATTGTGGATGATAAGAGCTTGTGTGTTTAAGCTCGACACCTTGCAACTTGAATAAATCCAGCCAAAACTTACTCAAGAAAATGGGATCTCTGTCCGTCACCAAGGAATTGGGGATGCCATGAATACTCACTACCCTTTCCATAAATAACTTAGAAACTGACTGAGCAGAATACGAATGTTTGAGACCCAAGAAATGACTGAATTTAGTCATTCGATCCACAACAACCAGAATGACAGAATGGCCTCCTAATTTAGGTAACCCTTCAATAAAATCCATTGTAAGATCAGTGACGATACCATTCGGTAAAGGTAGTGGTTGTAGCAACCCAGGATTGTGAATATGCTCAGGTCTATATTTTTGACATACGTCACACCGCCTGATATAATTCCTGACCATCTTCCTCAAGCCATGCCAGAAGAATAAAGAAGAAATCCTCTTTGTAGTTGCTTGCATACCTGAATGGCCGCCCATTGGAGTGTCATGAAATAAGTTAATAATTTTTCGTTCAAGAGTAGGATCATGATCCACCACCAGTTTTCCTTTCCTTCTCAAAGAATTATTCTGAAAAGTATAATGGTCATGAGAAACTAGGTTGGCAGTTACTTCAGAGATAAGTTTCTGCAGATGAGCATCAGTAACCCAAGAAGCTTGAATTTCAGAAAGAAGAAAAGGATTAAGAGAGGAATACAAGATGGAGTGTAGTTGACCACTTGGGACCCTAGAAAGAGCATCTACAACATCATTGCTCTTACCAGGTTTGTATTGCACCTCATAGTCATACTACTGGAGCTTCACTAACCAAGCAAATTGGGCTTCTTTTGATAGTTTCTGACTTAATAAATACTTCAGACTATGGTGGTCAGTGCGAATAATGAAATGTCTATCTCCCAAATAATAGTTCCAATGTTTGACAGCAAAGAGTACTGCAAAAAATTCTCTCTCATAGACAGATTTCACCTGATGTGTTGGAGCTAAGGCTTTGCTGATGTAAGCAATGGGATGTTTGTCCTGCAAAAGAACATCTCCAATACCTTCCCCTGAGGCATCAATCTCAATGATGAACAACTTAGAAAAATCAGGTAGAGCCAAAACAGGAGAAGTGATCAAGGCCTGTTTTAATCTTTCAAACGCAATCTCAGCCATGTCTCCCTACATAAAATTGTCTTTCTTCAAAAGATTAGTTAAAGGTTTAGCCAAGGTAGCATATCCCTTGATGAACCTTCTGTAATACTCAGTTAGACCAAGAAACCCCCTGACTTGTTTTATAGTCTTTAAATCTGGCCAATCTTGAACTGCCTTTATCTTCTCTGGATCAGTTCTTACTCCGTCTCTAGAGATAATATGCCCCAAATAAGCAGTATTGTCAATGGAAAATGAACACTTTGACTTCTTAAAAAATAACTCATGTTTACTCAGCAATTAAAAAGTGTATTTTAAGTGTGTTATGTGATCGTCTACAGACTTGCTATATATCAGAATATCATAAAAAAAGATTAGGATGTACTTCCTCAAACAGTCATGGAAAATATGGTTCATCAATGCGTAGAAGGTAGAAGGAGCATTGCATAACCCAAAGGGCATTACCCTGTACTGATTGTGCCCATGGTGAGTTTGGAAGCCGTCTTATAAGCATCTGCAGGTTTGAGCAAGGCTTGGTGATATCCAACTCTTAAATCTAATTTAGAAAAGATGATAGAGCCACCAATTTCATCCAGTAATTTCTCAATAACTGAAATTGAAAATCTGTTCTTAACTGTTTGCTGATTTAGGGCCCTAAAATCCACACACATCCTTTAACCACCATCTTTTTTCTTCACTAACAAGATGGGAGCAATATATAGACTTTGGTTTTCTTCAATGAAACCAGTTTTCAACAACTCAGCGATCTGTTTCTCGACTTCATCCTTCTGTTGCTTAGACTGTTTGTACGATTTTGATTGGTTGAGCTCTTGGTTGTAGTGGAATGGTGTGATCATAAGGTCTTGATAAAGGTAGTTTCGTAGGTACCTCAAACAAGTCCTTAAAGAGATGCAGCAATTGATCAAAACTCGCTGGTAAGGTAGCAAAAGTTACAGATGTCTCCATGAGTGCTACAGTAAAATAAACTTGAACCATAACTACCTTTCTAGGATTTGATAATAACTTAGACATTGTCTCCTCATTGACCCATTTAACAGATAGCTTGGATCCTTCTTTCAACACAATCTCCTTCTCATTCTTGTAAAACTTCATCACCATTCGCTTGAAATCCCACAAAACTAGACCTAGAGTCTCAAGTCAGTCCATCCCTAAAATAGCATCATAATGGATCAAGGGTAATATGAGGGCAAAAGTCTCAAACCATTCACCTTGCATACTCCATTTGATGTTAAGGCAAGCTTCAGTGGTGACCAAGGACTCCCCATTGGCAACAGTAATCTTAACCGGAGCTATGGTTGAAATAGTACAATCCAAAGCTAATGCAACTTCTCTAGATATCAGGTTGTGTGAACTACTTGTATCAATAAGAGTATGCACTGTCTTTTTCTGCATTTGTAATGCAACTCTTGTGGCCTTTATCTTCCCCTTTTTGATGTCATGGATTGCATACAAGGAAATTATAGGTTCATCCCCCATATTCACTTCATCATTGCTTTCCTCAAGACACCCATGTTCTGTTGCATCTTGCTTTTCATCCCCGACAACTTATAAGAAGAATTGCCTAGATTGACATTTGTGACCTCTAAGGAATTTCTCCCCACAATATTTACACAACCCTGCAGCCATTCTATCTTTCATTGTCTTCTCATCAAGGGTTTGGAAAGGTAAATTTGGTGTTCTAGTATTGGAGTTTCTAGTTTGTGTTTGTCCTATCAAGGGTTGTTGTGGAGTGGGGGTGCTGTTTTGGTTTGATTTGTTAGAGGGTAGCTAGTTATTTGGTGAGTTAAACTAATTGGGAGAATCTTGATAGGGTCTTTGGTAATTTGGATTACCAACTCTAGTGTTTAGATGAGTAAATTTGGAATTGGTAGGTGTATTTGTGTGAGTTGCAGGGAAGGTCATTGCATGAATAGTGGGTATTGCAACTTCTGTGGATATGGCTAGTTCTACATCCTGACTAGGTGCGCAAGCTCTAGTTTCAATCCAGCCAAGAACAAACTTCTACCATAAGAATCACACACATCAACTCTATCATATATGGCATTAAACCGGTTCACATAACTCTCAACATCATTAACCTGCTTCAAGTTAGATAAAT
>NBIL01084214.1:0-15997 GCA_002752925.1 Viola pubescens var. scabriuscula | reverse complement strand
GCTGATATGCAATCATGTAGATCCTACAAGGTTATTTTTTTTTTTAGCAGAAATCCTATAAAGTAAAACTACCCATTTTTGATAAATAGGTTTAAAAGTACCTTATTTAAATAAATAAATAAAATAATATATTTGTCACTAATTTTGGAGATCAAATATGTCATTTAATAATCCTAATATGGATCAAATATGTCATTTAATAAAAAAAATTCCCTTTCCCTGTAGGGGGAATCACTCTCCCTCACCCTCTAGCCAAGGAATCACTTTCCCCAATTTTTAGGAAAGTCAAGGCGGTCAAAGAAAGTTGGATTCCGGAGGAGAGTGATTCATTGTCGCAAACAAACACAATAAAGCTCTGAATCTCAGATTCCCGAGTCACTTTCCTCCTTGATTCCGCCAATCAAACACACCGTTAACTCAAATTACAAATTATCTAACCGTTAGAGAATGATTACGAAAGACTGAGAGTTACGTTTTTTACGACTCGACAAAATATCTGGTCTATATTTAGAAGAAAAAAAAGTATAAAAAAATAAAAATGATAATCAGGCGAACAGATAGGAAATTAATAAATTCTTAATGAAAGTAGGGATTCCTCTAAATCTTATTAACTAGTAAATCTTAAAATACAAGGGAAACAATTTCAACAAGGATTACGCTGAAATTAGCAGGATTGTGATCTTGCCGCTGCGTGCCCCAACCCTGCCGGCAACTGAACTAATCTTAATTCGCATTTTAATCCAATTTATGTCTAATTTATTTAATATCAATGTAAATCACATTTTTTGTTGTTAAGAAAAAACAAATAAAAGAATTTATAAATATAGCAGCTGTGAATAATACAACACTGACTTTAACGCAAAATTAATTAATTAATTACCGGTGATCGGTCATGTTCCCTTCAAATTCGACATTACTGTGCACGTAAATTGATTCGTGCTCTAACAGCCTTCAATTATGGACCGATGGAGTTGGAAAGGGACGATCCTGAATTTCTTTAATTTATTTTTTCTTCTATACTATCAATGATTCTTATTTCTAATCGGTCTATAAACAAACAATGGATTAAATGAACTAGTATAAGATATTCTTTCACATAAAATTAATTAATTCATGGAGAATATAATTATCAGTTCATTTGATTTAACCGTATATATTTATTATTCTTACGGGAAATTATATAATGATATACTTGTAATACCGTTATTTGAGTTGTGACACTTTTAAAAAAATCTAATAGTTGATTAATAATATTACAATTATAAAATTTATATTATTAAATATATCTAATAATTAATTAGAAATGCAATATTTAATTTAAAGAGACGATATTGAAGAAAAATAAACTCAACATTCCGCTGAATTTGCGTAATTATAAGGAGATAAAAAACAAAGAGGCCCAAGACGTGTCCCACTCCCACAGACCATTCTTGGATTGGTAGGTAGATTAATTGGATCGTTAATGTACAAAAGTGAAGTAGTAATTTATATAAAGTAAAGGCAAAGACGTGACCAAGGCCAACATTTAAAAAAAAAAATTACAATTCTTTGGTAGGTGGTGGGTTTCTGCTGTCTTCTTCCCCTGGTAAAAATAAAATAAAAGGTTTATTCTTAGGCTAATCTGTCTCTTCTTTTATCTTCTTCTATGACCATTTGCAGTTTCTACTAGGAAATTTTTGTTTCTTCTTTTTGCAGACAAGTTAGCCAAATGAAGAAATCTCACGAAAATCGATTAACCAAACACCCACGTTGAGGATAAAGTTACCATATTACACGGAACAAAGAAATGCACTTTAATTAATTAACTTATTTATTTTTGACAAATTTGAAATTTTTTCCACATTATAAAAATGCATCCATCTTCACGAAAAGATAAAGATTTAGTTTAACTCGATGAATCAATTATTTCCGAGTTAAAAGATAACAAATATCGTTAGATTGTCTTTCTAAACCTTTAAGTAAGACAATTTAATTATCTCAATTTATATATGTATTGAGTACTTATTTATTAGAAACATTTTATCGATCCAATATAAATTAGATTAATTTTAACATAATAATTTTTAAAATACTTATATTTCATACTTAAAAAATAAACAATTTGCTCGTAGCTAATCTTCATTACGTTTAGCGATTCTTGATTATAAAAAAATAAAATAAAAAAGTTAAAACAAATGTGATATGCCTTAGGAGCATACAAAGCTACTGCTAGACTACGTGGCTGCCTCGACAGCGGCCCGCATAAATAGCAGAACTTACGATCCCAATCCCAACTCTACCGACTGTTAGTAGGATTTAGGAATGGCAAACTTATCATTTTGTAAAATAATCAATTAATTTGCATACTTATTGATGATTAATAAATTTTAAAATAAAATTTATAATTGGATAAATATAACTAGAAAAAAATTGGAATATGAGTACACCAGACCACCACATTGAATTTGGAATGCGAGTAGCGAACCCCACCAAGAGGGAAAAAAATGTAACATTTCCAATCTCAATCTCAAGCTCAAGCTGTCTCATTAATTCAATTATGTTCTTATAATCCATCAAAACCTCACATTGTGCACGTTACCTACAATTGCATGTCGGAACTGAGCTCTAGTACTACTTTACTCTTGCTCTTTTGTTCTTAGTTATAAAAGGAACTTGAAGTCTAGAAATTTACTATTAATCTTATCTTTATTCACACGTTAATGATTCACTTTAAATTTACAAATATAGTTTGATTGTTTGAGCCGTATGGACTAAGGACATCAAAATAAAACACGATAAGAGAATCATCGTTTTCGAATCCATCAATCAAATATGAATAATCTCATACCCAAAATGAATAGATAATATTGATAGAAGCTTGGTACGTACTAACAAATTGCTATCTCATCATGTGCATATGTGCAATGAATCAATAGTTAGTTAGCTGTTCGATTTATGACTAGAAACTAATAGAGCTGCTGTGACACTCCCATCAGTATTCAATAGTGGAATAACGTGTGCATGAAATTGATTCCGTGCCGTGCCCTTAATTTTCACTATCTAAGTCGAATATGTACAAACCAACGACGCATGACGGGAATGGCGACATTCTTAATTCTTTGTACGCCCATCTCTTTTTCGGGTCTTCATCGGATGGATCCATCGCTGATGGTGAAAGATGATGAGCAAGGAAGGAAAGAAGCAAGTGCATTTAATTTTCTTGACTTTCTTGTTGGTTTTTTTTCCTATTTTTTGTGGTGAATGTTGGTTTTTCCCCTTTTGATAGAGTATTATCGTCTTCTTTTTTTCTTCTTGTGCGTTCGTGTTAAGTACAAACTTGATTGTAAAGAAAAAAACTATCAAACGAGTCGGCGGACCTGCACCTTCACTTTTTCATGCTAAGTAGCTAAGATCATCAACATTCTCCGCCGAGCGTGGTAGGCAGCGGCGGAGCCATAACTAGTAGTACTGTAGTAGTAATAATAATTACTTATTGTGTCTCACAACACCAGTCGTTTAACGATGATTTATCCAAATCAATATAGAACTAATTTTTTTTAATAATCAGCAGTTTGATTTGAACATGTTTCATAATCCTTATAAGTAAACAGTACCTTTACCACACAAACGAGACAACTAATATTGAGTAACATGACATTGACAATATAACCAATTAATATTAACTTTACAAAAAAAAATTATTTAAAAAAGATTAGAAAGATAATTAACGAGATTTAATTGAAGAAACGATAAGAAAAAGAGTGAACTTGAAAAAATGATACACCATATCAATAATGTTGAAACTCATTATTTTGTTCCAAATCACTCTGCCAAATTCTCCAGCCAGGATATCCATTTTCTGAGGCAATCCAACCCCAATTGTTTTTACTCCTTTAGTTTTGGAAAATGTATTATATAGATTAGCTGATTTGTTAGTTAAAAGAGCGGCAAATATTAGTACTGTTAATTTTTAACGATTACTTTAATATATATATATATATATATATATATATTGTTTCGTACAGGACAAAAAGAATTATTTTGTTCCAAATCTTTGGTGCCTTTTTTTTAAGTCTCTTGAATTATGCCTTAGTATTTTATACTTTTTGAAACAATGAATTATATCTTCCATTTTTCAGTGGTCGAAGTTTAAACGGTGTATATTCCAATGATGTCAACACCAAATGTTCAATCAAATCCTGGAAAAAAAAACATTCATTCACTAGAGTTTTCCCATACTGTTACTCTCATTAGTAGCCAGTAGTAGGCTATGACCCATATGACCATGGCTCATTAGTCATTACTCTTCTCGAAATTTACACATTTAAGTATGTACTTATTACTTGAAAAAGAACAAACATAGTCTAAGAACAAAACATTAATGCCTGCTAAAATATGGTAGTAATTTTTCCCCTAAAAAAATAAAATAAAATATGGTTAATATTTTTTTTGGTTTGAAATTTTAAATTAAAGTTGACTAGTGAAATCGACTGGTCTGGTGGAAAAAAAGAGGGTACGGCCACTTACACTTATACAGTTACGTTACAAGCATGGGGGAGTAAAGTGACTAGAGCGCTGCACCAAAGTACCGTAGGTTGCAAAGTTGCAGATCATACACGTGGCAGAAACTGTTTAGGAAGTAATCAATATCAACGGGTGTGGATGAATGTTGAGACAGGTAAGAAAAAGAAGGAAAAGAAATGAAGATCTTGGTCAAGATCCGGGTTCTGTTTCTTAGTTGGCATGCGTGGTGGTCTCTGTTTTGTCGTGTTGCGGCCACTTCATTGCAGCGGAGACTGCCACGTATGCATCACGCCTTCCGAAATGGAAAAAAAAAGAACATTTTTTTCTCGTTTGGTTTTTTAGTTGGGAAAACGTCAACGCTTTACGAAGTAGTAGTAGTGGGCCTAGTGGCATGTTGTTTTGGATTGCGTGTATGTGGTACCGTTACCATACTATTCACCACTCCAGCTCAGCTAAATAGGATGTATAGTTTTCTTCATTTAATTTCAGACTTACACTACAAATAAATACACCCTACCGCATAAGGAAATAGACGGACAAACTGTTTTGTCCTTATTAACACCTGTCACCAGGGAGATTAATTTTAAATTAAAATATTAGTATTTACAAATAAAGTTAATTAACTAACTATGGTAGTTTAGTTTATGTCGTTTCACAGGAAGATTGTTTAGTCATTTGCTAATTCCACGCCGCGAGGGAATATATAGTACCTTTTTTCTATGGAGGATTAGTTGAAAAGGGAGGAAAAAGCTTTTCTTTCTTTTCTCGTAAAACTAAACCCACATTGTGTAAATAGTTCGATATTTTTATCTTTTAAATAAGAGATCACGAAATTAATTTTTATTTATTGGGAATACTTTATCAAGTCTATCTATTATTGAGAAAATTTAGTACGAATATAATTATTCGTAGTTCTATTACCTGTGGACTTAGAAATACTTACCATTCGTATTTAAAAAAAAATAAAAGAAATAGAAAAAACATAAAAAAAAAAAAAAACTGGATAAAAGAGAGAATGGAGGACCATTGTCAGATGAGCTTTAACTTTAATTTCTTCAAGCGTGCATATATTTATATATTTAGGGTCCAGCTGTAAAGTAATAGATTTGAGTAAATGGACTGCAATTTTGTCATTGAGGGAACGCAACCTATATCGTTTGTAGAAAATCTAAATTTAATGCCCACTTACTACCACTTCCCTTTCAAATAACGAAAAAGGGTTACATGATTTCAAAGTAAGTAAATAAACTTGAAAAAATCGAGATAAATTAAATAGAAATAGAATCAGTCGTTTCGGTGTGTTTCCCTATTCGTATTTGATAATTATTTGTATTTTGTAAACTTTTTTTTGAAAACAAAAATAATTATTCGTTAAAAAAGAAGTAAATCAATATTAGAGCGACATTTCTGAATCGGAAGTCTAATTTCCTACTCTATTAGTAAAAAAAGTAAAAATAAAATTGAAAATTTGTGGTTAGTCTCAAACTTTCAAATGCAGCAATGGTCTACGTTTTAAATGCCAAGACTCGAATAATTCTTAAAATCCCTATGTAAATTATGTAAATTGAAGTCTGTCAGAAACATTGTAGCAGTTGATAACTATACACAAGAATGGGTAGTAAGTAAGCTAGTGAAAATAAAACTTGCGGAAAGTAAACCAATAAATTCTGCAATAAAAAAAGAGAGAGGCAACTGTAAATAATAATTAAAAAAAAGCTGGAAATGTGTGAGCTGTAACTGTAACACAGGAAAAAGTACCACGTCATCGGTGATTTCTCACCAATCCTGTGACTCAGTGTACTCATCCTCGCTGTCATTCAACAGTAACCAACACGTAGGTAACAATTGATGTTAAAAAAGAAATAATGTGGTAATAATAATTTACTACTCAATTTAGACCTAATTACATTACTTAATTTTAGACCAGTACTGTACACTATACAGATACTGTAGGAGTCAGTGTTGCTGTCTGAAGACAGACTTTTTGTTATAGCCTCCTTAGCCAGGATTTAGCTGTAAGAAAAATGGTGGCTTAGGGTTTAGCCATTGATTTCTAAAAGTCCATTTTATGCTCTTTCGTAACTTGGAAATCAAACCTCGAAGCCTTAGCCCGGGTCAATTTCTTGCTGATTTAATCTAATGGTAGGATTAAAAGTATCTTTCATTTTGCGTTTAGATTATGGTTTTTTTTTTTCTAATCGATCTAGAAACACGAGCTTATTTATTTCAGATCATACCGAATTGTTGAATTAAAGAGTAAAGTGCATCCAATAAATAATTTCTCTATATACAACGATGGAATAATCTGTAATTTTTTACTTAAAAGATAAGAGTATCAAACAATTCATATCAACGAACAATTGATATTTTATTTATTTAAAATGGACAAAATTACATAGATTATGGCACAATGTATTATACAAAAGTTATCTAGTGATTGTTCTTTCTTTCTTTTGTTTGAAAAAAGTGATAGTTCAACAAATTACTCTCTTTGTTATTTAAAGAAAAAATCAGCTCCAATTTGCAGCCAATTTGTTTGTTGTTTTTGTGAAGTTAGTAGTAATTTATAATTATTTCATTATGCACCAAACTTTGCCTCGTTTCACTAAACCCCAGATTTGAATCAGGAAAGTGTCCTCATATCTTCCAATTTCCTCTCTCTCCCCTCCTCTCCTCTATATTTTAGGCCAACTGGTCAATCCTTCCTCCCCCTTCCTCTATACCATTTCATTTTCAGTTCAAAAGTTAAGAGACCTCCTCTCCAAACTCTTCCATCATGGTCCTGAAATTCACAAAACCCTGAAACAAAAGCAAAAGAAAAGAAAATTCTGAATTACTAGTCCTTTTCCTCTGTTTTTCATCATTTTGCATTATGATGGCCCAAAAGCGATTACACGAGCTATTGCGAGAAGATCAAGAACCGTTCCTCCTCAGGAATTGCGAAATTAAAAGACCCAATCCAAGAACAACAACAACAACACCACATTTACAACTCACCAAGAGATTACGAAAACCACCCATCTCTCAAGTCTCAAACTTTCCTCCCAATTTCTGCAAAAACGCTTGCTTTTTCTCCTTCAATGGCGCTAACTCACCAGACCCAACAAAATCCCCTCTTTTCACCTTCCAATCTCCCCTCAAGAGCCCTTGTAGGAATAGTAATAACAATAATACCATTCTTCTTCACATCCCTGCAAGAACCGCTACTCTGCTTCTAGAAGCTGCTCTCCGGATCCAAAAACAGTCTTCAGAACCTCAAAAACCCAAGAACAGTAATGGGTCTGGTCTATTTGGGTCGTTATTGAAGAGATTGACCCATCGGTCAAAACCCAAAAGGAAAGAAATCAGTGGTGATGGGGTCAAAGTTTCGGTCAAAGACATCCTAAGGTGGGATTCCTCTGTTGGCCGTAAAAGCTCAGCCATTAATGTGGAAACAGAGAGGAAAAACGAAGTGGAGGTTATTTTGATTAATGACGACAAAGGTGTTTGTGAAAATGCCTCCTCCTTTTCTAATTGCTCCTGCAATGGCAGCAGGCCTAGTAGTAGCGCTGCTTGGTCGTCAGAGAGTAATGAAGGGAAATCAATGGAGACATCAAGCGGTAGCTTGTCTGGGGAGGATGTTAGCTTCGCATTTAACCAAGTTATTAATGATCCTATTGATTTTGCTTCTTTTGATAAACACTTCTGCGAAAGTCCTTTCCATTTTGTGCTACAAAGCACCACCCCTTCCTCCGGTGACCGGACTCCGGATTTCAACTCTCCGGCCACCTCACCTAGGCAACACAAAATTGAGGTTTGTACCCATCTATCTTCGTTTTTCTTTTCGAATATTTTTACGGGACGGGTACTTTACGGGTAATAAATAATTACCTCCAGGCTATCTTCACACTTCTTTTAGAATCTTTTAACTAACTCTTCAAAATTGCTAGACTGTTTTGTTTTAAAATGTAATGTATAGTACTAGTGTTTGGAGTGTCGGCAGTAGGGTGTTTTGGCCGGAATTTGGTCTGAATAGTTCTTCTAATTTGGTAGTTTGTGGAGGATCCAATTTTCTATTTGAGGGTTATGATTGTCATTTTGATTGTTTGTTATCATCACTGAGCTTCTTCTGTTTATGTAAAAATGTAAAAACGTAGTAGTACTTTTTTGATTTTTAGTGGCCATGCAAATCTTTATTTTAATGAAACTTGTCTGGAAAATAATAATTTTCCAAAAGAAAGGACAAATCCGTTCTTTGTTTTTTTATGTTAGATCCCACCAACAAAAATCCGACATCCCGTCTTGTAAATTAAATGGTAGCATATTCGGGTGTAATTTCCTTTCTTTTCCATACATAACAACTAAAGAAAAGTCAACAAACCTTGTCAATTATTATGTACCAAAATAATTTTATTGTTAATTAATTATGTTCTAATCCTGGGTATTTTTCTTTTCTGTTTGCTGTTAATTTTTAATTAGGAGAAGGAGAAAAATGATGTAGAAAAGTTGATAAAATTCCAACTAAATAGAAATGGAGGAGGAGGGGAAGAAGAGGAAGAAGATAAGGAGCAATGCAGTCCTGTTTCAGTATTGGACCCGCCATTTGAAGACGATGATGAAGGACACGACGATGACGATGATGATGATGATGACGACGGGGAGGACGATGGTTTTGATCAACTTGAATGCAGCTATGCTATTGTACAAAGTATGTTATCAAAACTCACTATTTTCAGTACATTTTATTTAAATTTTGTACCTTCGTTTCTTATGTTAAGTGGTTGTGTGGTCTTTATCATTCTTTTTCCTGCTTTTTTACTACAGTATAGTACCAGTAGTCACATTGTTTTAACCTCTGCATCAATGATAGTTTCCTTTAGGGGGAAATGAAGGGTCCTGATCGAAAATATCCATGTGGGTTCCACTGGTGTTTGATGATGGCTGATTTTTCAGTTTAGTTGTGGTGTGCAAGTGAAGTTATTTCCTTTGTTTTGTTTGTGGTGATTGTGAATGGTGATGGAGTTTGAGACAATAGGGTGCACGTCTCGTTCTGTTCATTTCCCCTTTTTTGTTTAATTTTTTCCCATAGATAGTAACGTAAGCTAAGAATATACTTAAACTCGAGACGTAACTTTTTTTTGTTTTACATTACTAGCAACGACTTGTTTTCCCTTGGTAAGACAGTAAATTTGCAAGTTTACTGTAGATAAGTCTGTTCTTACTTGCCTTACATGTTAGGGCACTAAACAAATGAGTTAATGTTGTCATATATATTATCCTACATTAATTTAATGTTAGGATTCCTTGTGGTTCTGGCAACTTATCTTAGGGTTGTTGGATCATAGACCTAAACTTTTCTTTTTTTCAAAAAATGTCTACATTGATGATATGATATGAAAAGCAATTAGGGTTTATCCTATGGTGGTTGGTCATGCCAGGGATTTGAAAAAATGGTGGAACCCATTTCAATTATGACTATAAGCAAATTGCTATTTAATTTGTATTGGGTCTCATAAGCAACAAGTTAAAATCTTTTGGACCCAATTGCTATAAATTTAGCCTTGGCATGGCGTTTAACGGAGGCAGCTGGTTTCACTGTTTTGGTTGTCTAATCTAATCTAATCTAATCTGACCCCGGTGCTTCTCTTTAGATTTTTCCATTCTTTTCACTTGACAACAAAGCTTAAAAGTGGTGGAAAATTATGCAGTTAGGTTAAATGTCTGTGTCCTTCAGTTTAGGAACTTAGTCTTTCTAGTCCCATGTACTTTGCCTCTTTGGAGTTAAAGTCTTGTTCAAAACAGGGCACGGATTTATAGTACATTTTCAGGGATTCAGGTGGAAATTAATGAGTGAATTCAGAATATATTTTCTTACTTCTGTACTTGTGAAAACTTGATTATTCCAGTGGTGAAAAGTAGTTCGGTAGCTAGCGATATTTAATACGATGGTGTACCGGACCACATCCAGTAATGGTTGTTGATGCTAATCCCTGATCTCATACATTTGTGTTTTCAGGAGCAAAGCATCAGCTATTGCAAAAGCTCCGTAGATTCGAAAAACTTGCGGGGTTGGATCCTGTTGAGCTCGAGAAAAGAATGCTTGAGCAAGAAGAAGAAGAAGCTACTGATGATGACAGCAATGAGAATAATGACTTTGAGGAAGAAGAGGAATTCAAAGATGACGGGTTCGCGGCAGAAGATATCAGCGAATCGAGCTTCTTCCGTCCGAAGAAAATACCGAATGACATGAAGAAGTTGGTGTCTGATCTTATCGACGAGGAAGAGAGGAAGCAGAGCTCCATGACCAACAAAGAAGCAACCATGAAAAAGGTCTGGAAGAAGCTGGAGTCATGGAAAGAGGTGGAGTCCAACACCATTGACATGATGGTTGAACAAGACTTCCAGAGAGAACTGGATGAATGGAAAAGGAATCCAGAACAAGTTAAAGACGCAGTGGTAGAGATCGAAATCGGTATCTTCGGATTACTGGTGGAGGAATTATCTCAGGAACTAATCAATTTTTGAAGATGCCATGTTGGTCGAAAACAAAATAAATTTTGGTTTTTAATTTGTTCTTTTTCGATTAGAGAGGAGTATAGTCTAACATCCACTGCTCATGGATAGGCTAATTAGATGGAGAGATCTTCAAGTGAAAGAAGGATCTGGGGTTAGGATAATGGTTAGTATATGGCAATTATGTAAATGAGGGAATTGTCTGTATATCCTTTTGCTTTTATGAGTTTTATTTTTATCAGCAGCAGACTGTACAATTCATGAGCTTTAATATATTTATTCACTTCTGCAGTTTTACTATTTATAGTATTCTGCATTATTGGTTTTTTTTATTATCTGTGTTGAGCTCGTGGTTCTATTTTAAATTGCTGGTTGGTTTCTCAGAATTCAGAATCCTGGTGTTATTCAAGAAAAGGAAACCTGATGTGCCTGTTGTGTATTCAATGTCTCTGAAAAATGGTGGCCTGTGAGTCTGTGACTTGAAAATGATTTTATTTTTTTCTTATGAGATTCTTTGAGAAAGGTACACAATCGATAGTATGATGTGATGTTAAAAGGCAGAATCTACAAGAGTAATTATCTATTAACGGCGTGATATGATTTTATTATTCGAGTTATTTTTATAAATACGCTGGCAAAGAAATAGTATATAATTTTTTGAAAATAATTATTTGCTAAAATAGACAACATCAAATTTAAAGTATAACCTAAAACATCCACTTATAGCTTGTAATTTAAAATTTAACCTCAAACATTAATTAATGGCAATTTTTTTGCCATATATTTATAGTTTGCTATTTAATGATATTTATTAGAAACAAAGATTACCTTTGTAAACCCAATCCTCAACTCTCTTTTTTATAAAAATATTTTTAAAATTGTATTTTTTAAAAGGTTTATTTTAAGGATTTATCGGTATTTATTTTTATAAAAAATAATTAAAATGGTATCGTGAAATTAAGTTTTCTTATTTTTTTTTCACTTAATTAATGATGATGGGACAATACGATACATGTAGCAAAATTATTTTCAGCTGGCTATGTATATACTTATGTACAATAATACAAAGTATCGATAAGAATAAGATTGTCGCTTGTTAAGCATTGATCGACCATTATCCACCGGTCAGCAGCAAGATAATATTTAAATGCGCCATAAATATGTCACTAACTCACTAAACTAAACGTCCAAAAACATCATTATTAGGAATCTTAAAATAAAAAAATTCAGAGACAAAGACCCCTCAACCAACCATTTTTAATCTTGTTTAATAATTTATCAGATTCGAATCAAAAATTAACTTAAAGATGAACGATCGGATAAAAAAAGTATTACGAATGAACGAGTTTTTTAACCGATCTAACACAATTAATTAGTGATAGTTCGTACAAATTACTATATAATTATTGTAAGCTAGCGTGCATTTATTTAGAGACGTGACGGGTCGTTTTTTATTATTTTATACAACCACCAACCATGTAGGCAAATTAAATTAAGTTATTCATTATATCCTACTTATGACAACAAGATTTTCTAATATTCAAACCATAAGTGTTCCTTAAAACCACGATTTGCATTTTTTCTTTTTATCATTTTGGCTAATTGCATGAACCATGACCCCATCACCATCTCATCATAACAATTAACAAAACAAATCAAAATGAAATTCCACAATAAAAAAATGGAAAAAAAAAATCAAATTTACAATATAATTCCTATCATGATTAATCCGAAAGTGGTTATATCATTGCATCCAACGAATTTGACGAATTAATAAAAATAATAAATAAATAAAACACAAAGTGTTTGTCATTTTAAGCACAGAATATTAAATGTCATGATTAAGCATCCACGTATGAGCCTGTTTCAAGTCATATGGGCTGTCAACTAAATGCGCAAGACATATAAAGGCCCAAGACTTTTGGAGCAAAACAATAAATTGTAGATTGGGAAGAAAATCTATAAGTGTTTGGATCTAGTCCAATTGATTTAATTAACTCAATTTTTTAATTTTCGAAAATTTCAAAAACTAATTTCCAATAATAATATCTGATGTGACTTTAAAAAATAATTAAATAATAAGGTTTGCTGATGGAGGCAAGAGTGCGTTTCTGTTTTCGTGTAAGATAGGGTTTTGATTCTAATAGGTTTTAGGGCCGGATGGAAACTATTCAGTCTGACGACGAGCCAACTATAACACAATTTCTGACTCAACCCAGTAATTCTAAATATTTGGGCCTGACGATCCGGCCTGTGTATTTAAGTTACAGTTGCCCTTGGTGGAATATGAGCCCATTTCATGAGAAGCCCAATTTTTTTAGTACGAAAACCAGAAAGTGCTGTTTTACAAGCAAACAAAACGAATGCCCACACTTTCTTTTCTTTCTGATTTATAGAAGGAGTCGAGTTTCAAAATTTGAATTTAAATATCTACTTATACTTTTACTATTAGACACCAACGGCCGCACTTTCTTTAATATTCCATATGTATTGCTGAATTTATTGAGTTTTTTTTTTTTTTTCATACACAAGAATTACTAAACCCGTAATATCTTGCTTAAAGAATTAGAGTGACGATAAACCACTCACATCAACCACAGGTTGATAAATATTATACCCACACTTTAAGCACTAGTCTTAAATTTTTTTTAAACAAATTCATTAGAATCAAAGTAAAATTACTCATCCGTATATAAAAATTAATTAGTAATTAAGAAAGACCGATTATCGTTTGAGACTACATCAATCGTTTCTCTCGTAAATAGTGGAATAAGAACTTTGTACTAAAATTATGTTATAATTCTTGCTGTTATTACACTTGGTGTACTGTTTTGATTTTAGAATCTTTTGTACAAATTAATGTTCATTAATAAAACCATTCTATTATTCCTCAAAGAAAAATAGAGTGTGTGAATAGTTTGCTTTTTCCCCCCCATCTTATTTTTCACAAGGGACAGTGACACAAATTTATAATTTGGAACTCAAATCGATGCATGTGTTCTTCGTCAATGGGTTAGTGTAGTGTGGACGGAGGAATTACGTTGCTTTGACTATTAACATGCATTTTTCTTTTGCTCACATTCTATTATTATGTTTTTAGATAAAAATATATTAATTATTTAATGTTATTTTTCGTTGTTCAAAGCTTTTTTTTTTTAAGATGTTGACTTTAGAAAAGTATCATATTCTGTACGGACAACTATCAGTTTAATTAGTGTAAAAAAATTAATTATATATAGAAAAATGGTCGAATTTACTCCTACGTTTGTACTTCAAGTTCGGATAAACCATTACATTTGTAAGCGAGTCAAATAAACCACTACATTTATTTACTCGGTCAAAATTAACCATTATTACCTAAAATACCATGTGCTCTATTTGTTTGGTAAAAAACTACATAATACCTTGCTGACATAATGGTATGACATGAAAATTAATTTTTATAATATGATATGGATTATTTTTGCCACCACCTCCCACCAATCAGAACGCTTTCCCGATGTCTCAATTCCGTTCAGTAAAAACTGGAAAAGGTAAGAGAAAGGTAGAACATGGAGATGTGCGGCGATCTTCTTCTCCAAGCGTGTCTGATTCTCAGCGTCGTGTTCTTCTTCCTCCACATGCACAATTACCCGCAAAGACTCTTAAACAAGTTCCGGTACCGGGAAAGCGTTCCCCTCTTATCCACCACTCCAATTCCATCACCTGAACTTCCAGCGACACACTGCGGTCCAGCCCGGAGGACGTCTGGTTCGGCCCGGAAGAAGACGCTGACGAGTCATTAGTACAATTTTTATTACTCCCTCCGGTTCACAAAAAACGTCGTTTACTGTTTGGGCACGCATATCGATGAAGTCGAATGACTCACTATTTGACCCCAAAAAATTCCGTACTTTTTTTCGAACGTTAAAAACGTACGTCCGAGAAAAAATTCGGGGCAAAATTGTCTCAAATAGTGAGTCATTCGACTTCATCAATATGCGTGCTCAAATAGTAAAAGACATTTTTTGTGGGTTGGAGGGAGTAATAAAATAGTTAATATTCAAAATATTATTCTTTATAAGTATTAAAAAATTAACTTAAATTTTAAATCATCACTAAAGTTTTCCAGATAAATATAGAAATTTTGCATTAATAAAAGTATGATTAATTATAAAATCTAAAAGTGGGAAGATATATAGAGGTTAAGACTAAGAGAGTGGAGGTAATAATATACACAATCTTTTTTTGCTGAACAATATACTTTAGTTTATGAACTAAAGTGAACTAAATTTACCCCTCTAACTTAATTTGACCAACCCCAATTACTTAATTTATCTTTTAATATACTGTATTTTCACAATTTCAGCTCCATTCCATTCCCAATATCCTTGAGTTTATTATTTTTCATATGCATAATACATTATTAATGAGAGTATTAATGAGAGTTTTAGATATTTCATTGAACGGGCCCAGATATTATATTATAGGGAGTAATTTTTTTTTAAAAGTATGATGGATTAGATTAATTCAAACAATCGGTACAATAGGCATTATCGCCTCGGGGTATTCCCCTACACAAACAAACATTTCTTGAATCGAAAATCAGATGACCTAACTCAGGAGCTAAGAGGACATTCACAGTCCCTACACAAACATTTCCTGAAACGGAAATTAGATGGCTCAACTCATGGGCTAATAGGATATTCACAGTCCATTTACCACTCCGGATATCGATATAATCAAATCCAACCAAAACCCATATCCATAGATATGGGACAACAAACTTATTACAAACAAGAGAAAGAAAAACCTAAGAGAACAATCATTGGATCTGAAAAGACGATATAAAGACGACGTGGAAGACGACCGAGGAAGCGACCAAGAAGGGAAGATGACCCAGGGAATGATTGCTGGAAGCATCTCCTGCACTTTATCAGCTCAAATCTGCAAATTTGCTTAGGGCTTGTAGATCCGAGGATGAAACCTACAAAACAAACAAGCAAAATAGAAAAAAATAGAA
>NBIL01084208.1:0-11605 GCA_002752925.1 Viola pubescens var. scabriuscula | reverse complement strand
AAGATGCCTTGTGTGATTGGGAAAGAGGAAGAAGATGAAGAGATCTTGTGCAGTGTGGCTTTTGGTGTTCTGGAGTCAGAGGGATAACGGAGGCTTAAGACAGAACAAGGGTCTCGAATCGGTAGGCCGTCGGACGGAACGGGCGGGTCCTTCCTTTGTTTCTAATTTCCAAGTATATAGTAATTACTCTCCCCATGCTTTGAAGTATGTCGTTTTGGTGTTCGGCACAAAAATTAAAGAAATACTGTTCGCGTTGTTTTATTACAAAAATGCTCATGGTCTAATTTCGTGTATTTACTACACTGTCACCAACTCACTCTTCACCTCCGCTCTTCCTTCGCGCGAAAAATTCTCAAATTTCTAACCTAATCTCGCCTTAATTTTCAATTCGTTCAAGTGAAATTTTATAATCTTTCCGCTTAAATTCGATAATTTGAGTTAACAATGGTCTCTCACTCCCTATGTCCATGTTCCCACCTACCTTCGTCAAACTCTAGAGATTTACAATTTCTGTTTCGATTTTTTCGCGAGCGAAACAATGGAAGACAACCAATTCGACCCTCTCAATTTGTTTCAATACAATCTTGCTCCACCGTCAGACTTCGAGATTATTCATGATGGCCTAGATTTTCACGGCCGAAATGAGGACTAAGCCAATGTCGAAGAACCAGAAGAACAACCCCCAAATTCGCAACGTTTGGACCAAATCTATGAAGATTTGCCAGACATAAATGAAAACCCAGTACCTGACATTAGGGTTGAAGGTTAATTTTTTCCTTTTGCAGTAGTATGGTTGAAATTTGAAGTTGTAAAATTATTCTCAATTGCAATGATGTTGTATTGTGTTAATGTTAAGTCAAAAACGGGGAAGAAGAGAGCTCTGTCCTGAGGACAGAATCGCAGCCTATAATATGCTTCTATAAAAAAGTGTTAATAGAAAGCTCAAGAAGACAACAACAAGGGAAGTTGCAGAGATTTTCAATGTACATATCTGATCAATTTAGCGGCTATGGAAAAGCGGAAGGGAATCTGACAACCACAATATTTCTCTTCAAAGAGTAAAGAATTGTGGCAGAAGGAGGATTGAATTTGACCTCTAGAAGATTAGAAATATTCCTTTAAGGGATAGAACAACCCTAAAGTCTCTTGCCTCTGCTATGGGTGTTTCGAAAACGTTTTTATTTTCGAATTGAAAACTGGAGAATTGAAGCGGCATAGTAATGCCATCAAACCAACGTTGACAGAGGGAAATCGTGTGCAAAGAGTTCATCACTGTCTTTCAATGATTGATCCATCATCACTTCCAAAAGCTAATTGTTTCTACGACATGAAAAATGTGGTTCACATCGATGAGAAATGGTTTCAAATGACAAGGAAGGTCCAGACGTACTACCTTCTTGCTGATGAAAATGAACCTGTAAGAACCATCAAAAGTACCAATTTTATTCCTAAGATTATATTTCGTGTAGCTATTGTTAGGCCTAGATACGACTCTGATGGGTATTGTACGTTTGATGGTAGGATAGAAGTGTTTCCATTGGTTACAAGATTGCTTCTATGAGTTCTAGTTTAAATGGAAACACTAATGGAAAATCAAGGCACAAAATCAAGGCATGGATTATAAGATAAATGTATTTAGAAAATAATATATAAGCATTTTCAGGTTATTGACAATTAGATTCATTTGATCCATCAGGAATAATCTAACTCATTCAAATTGAATAAAAAAGTTAAAAAATGGATAGATCTTATATTTGAAACAGTAATTCAATTATTCGTATCCAAATTAGCGAATTAGTAAATTAGGATAATATTTTTCATCTTTTTAGATTTTTAATTAATAAGAAATTATAATTCGTAATATTTAAGCTCTTTCAAAGTTTTTATTTAAGAAATGAAAAATTATTTTAGTAAATTATAAATAGCATAAATGTTAAATACCAGGGGTTGATACATCATAGTGTCCAATTTGTGCGATATCTCACGAAAACTCAAATTACTCATTCACTCATTGTTTTGTGGTGTTTTTTTCCCCCTCTATTGGCCATTGAACTTGTTACAGATAAATAAATTGGTCTCTAAATTCTAATTTACTTTTCTTTCTAAAAATGGACCCGTTAAACTTTAATTATTTTCTTCATAAAAGGTTAAAAAGTATTGAATTAATTAGGAAAATTAAATTATATTTTTTAACACACTTGTAAGATTATTGCTAAGTTTTTAAAACGAAACAAAATTTATTTAAATTTAAATTTAATATTTTATTTTCTAATCTTCTTCAGTAAAATACCGAATTAATTAGAAAAAATAAATTTTATTTTTCTAACTTCTTAAGCTTCGAATCGATAAAAAAAAGATTGTTGACACCCTATACTATATGGTGTTGCAATCTCTTACCTTTTGTCATTTTTTCGATCAGCAACACCATGTAAATCAAAGAAAACTTATATCCTTCTACTTAACCCTAAAAAGTGACAATGGCGCGAATTAAAAGAAAGAAGAAATACAAAGATCGAAAAAAATCATACAATGCATAAAACTAGCTAGTTTTGTTCAACGACAGTACAGATGAAAACAAGAACAAAAGAACAAAGAAAACATGATACAAAAGAAGAGTAATCCAGTATATTCCTTCTTTTCCAAAGATTTGACTGAGAGAAGTATCACATACAGACCATCATAAATATACAGTGTCTTTTGAGGAGTGGGTAATGAATGATACTGTGACAAGTAGTATCAGAGCTGACTTTACCGACACAAGCCAAGCGCTGCAATGGATTGGGTTAGGCAAGGTGGCCGCCGGCAACGTGTGTCCTGATGGACTCCTTGTTGAATCAAGTGGGAGGGAATGTCACACACCAAAGGACAAAGAGGTGCATTTGTCTCACACACCTACTCATTAAAAGATGCATTACTAGAAAAGGAAATGAAACAATATAACAACAAAGAGCAGACCTAACAAATGTAGAAGCATCATTTTCTATACTGTATCCCACGTTCCAACCTATTTCAAAAACTCGCACTGGCACCTGCATTTCCTGACTTCTGATGGTGTGCCAAATTTCCGAAAAGATATTTATAAAACTTTTAAACACAATGTCAATCTTAATACAATCCATGCAGCATTTGAAATGGTATCTTCCATCCCTTTTCCCCGCGACCAAAAGTCACTGGTTTAAAAGTTTTCCTGGACCTGTGATGAACAATTTCAATCAATTCTCCACATCTTTATAACAAAATCTTCACAAAATTTGGAAGAACACATTTCATTTAAACATTTTCTACAACCAACATTGCATTTCAATTTCAGAAGAGTTTCATAGGCAACAATAAAATAGACCAAATCTTTTCCATACTTCAAAACTCAAAATAACAAGTCACAGGTCAAGCATAAAACCAATTGTCATAAAAGAATTGATTCTTTGCAACGAAGAAAGAATGCAATAAAGACACAGATGAAGAACATACGAAATTCATTTATTTAATAGCTATATATATCACCAGAAAACAATAATGGAACTTAATGTGAACAATGCTAGCTGCATATGAAATGAAAATCTCAATTACTATGAGTTCTATTTGACCAAAAAAAAAATCTTATAATTTGAATCCTTAAAGGTAAAAATGGCATCTAAATGCAGAGGCATTTGATCATACTAAGGCCAAGACATAGAGGCCCACCATCATTTAGTAACTATGTTGTAGACAATATCTAGGAGAAAATAGGAAGTCATAAGAACAGTATCATTAGAGACATCCTCTAGCAATAGCAAAGGGTGCAATACTTTTTTTTTTGGTCGAAATAGCAAAAGCAAAAGTAAGGCAATAGCAAAGGGCGCAATACTTCGTTAAAGGTGCTGCAAAATTGAAATGACCGTTGTTCTAAAAGAAGAATTCGCAAATGACGTAGTTTTATGACGTCATTACTCTGACAATAAAAATTTAGCAGAACTATTCACCGGTTAAAACACTCATTATTGTACATACACACCTTCACTCAATAGACAAACCCTAGAAACAATAACATGGAACCAATTTGCTTACCAAAATAATAATAACAACGACAACAACAATAGTAAATGGTCAAACCTCATGGCAATACAAAATTTTATTACAAAAAAGAAAGAACATGAGCTTCTCTAGAGAAGGAAATGAACTTGTATAATTACTTTTGGAAATTGGGGTCCATAAATGATGCTAAATTTAGACTTGACAAGATGCCAAAAATAAACTATTGATGCATTCAAGTGCTCATGTGACATTTTGACACCAAAAGGAACACCGTTCACATAGTTTCATACAGCTCATTTATATACCAAATCAGGAAAGCTGAATCAGAATGTCAGCGCAAGCAAGGAGCAAGAGTCAGGACATGAAAACAATCCGCACAAAAATTCTACCAGAAAAATCATGTTACCAAGTCTCTCCGTGTAATTTTTCAGTGTATGTTTCTCTATACGGCATTCAAAATGAGTATTGACAGTTGCTAAAACTCAGATGCATACTCAGCCACGATCACAAAATATTTACACGAGATCACAGAAATTTTAAGGTTGTAAGTTCAGCTTTTCATGGACCTCAAGATATTCTCACGCTATAGTAGGAACAAACTTCACAAATGCAAGCGAATCCATGAATGTCATCTAAAAATGTTACACATACCCTCAGCCTAGCAGTCTGAAAAAGTCAAGTATGTTCCACAGATCCGGTGCCATAACAGCCATGGAGATAGGAAAACCAAGTCAAAATAGAATCTTCAACTAAGAAGCACTGCTGGGAACATTTTTACCCTTTGGCATACTTATCAACATAACCCTGCAAAATAAGTAAGGGAAATGAGTGTTGCTTAGGGACTGTAAAAATAACTGATTCATCAATAAGTCATAATTAATTTATTCACAGAAAAGTAATAATATGATAAATCAGTCTAGAGAAAAATTTCCACTATTGCAGATGTTTGAATTCCTTCCTCCTTTTTTTTTTTCTGATATCTTCTTTTTTCTAGTAGGAAGGAGGGAGGGGAGGGGAGAAAGAGTGGCTGTCACAGCTCTTAGTAGCAACATGATATCACTACATGTTTTCTTCTTATGCAAAAGTTTAACTAGTGTTAGGTCCGGGAAGTCATTGGAAATCTCACAATTAACATCATCCACAACATCAAAGGCAAATGGTACGGGTCATCGCTAGATAGCATGCAAGCACACAAATGACTTGGTGGCCACGTTCTTACAGTTCATCAGATAAAAAGATTAAGATAAAAGTCATCTCTTGCAAGGGAAAAGCTCTTGGACAAATTAGGTTTAGAATTCCATTTGAAATAAAGGGGGACTGAATGATGATTTACCATCACAAGTTTTGTTAACTTCCTTTCTGATGAGTCAATATATTGATTTATTTTTGCTTTGGACTTGGGTATCTGGTGGCTCTTCATTGCTCCTGATGCCTTGTCAACAGTTTTCTTGACAACAGTCTTAAATGCTTCCTTGCTCATGTTACCTTGTCGCCATGACGGCTTCAAAACCCCCTTTACAAAATCTGCAAGTGCAACCTTAAAATGCTTCATTAATCTGGACTCCTTGCTCTTCTCGCTCTTCCCTGGAGACATAATTTGATCGATCTCCATCTCACTAGAATTTGCATTTTCTACAGCATCAGGATAGCTCTCACTTTCATTTTCAGCAGTGCCTACTTCTGCATCTGCTGTCTCACCAAACTCTTCATTATCAGAGGAGGCAGCAAGAGCAACTCCACCAACCTCCTTCGTGTTATTTTCTTCAACATCTAATGGTTGCTTTGAGCCACTGAGACTTGACATAATATCAGAAGCATTGGAGGGTTCCCATTTTGGAATATGATCAAACTTCTTAATCGAGTTTGAGGATGGCTCAATGCTGTCAAAAAGGGGATCATACTGGTCACCACCTGGCCCAGGAATTACAGGTCCTACACCACCGGCAGGTTTAGGAGCAGAAGTCGCATGCATTGATCCAACACTGGCAGCTTGTCCATCACCTGAAGCATGATTCAAGCATAAAGGATAATCATATTTAGTAGCAGAGGTTGTATCCTTCTCTTGCCCCAACACATCAGAACTGAACCTGGAATTTAGTGGCTGTTCAAAAGTAGAAGCATATGGGTTATAGTGAGTTGAACTTCTGGATACTACATAATCAGGTACAGGGGATGGCTGATTTGTGTCCAGGGTAAGAGGTGGACATCTAGGTGAAGTACTGATCTTCCCAGACATAGTATAGACATCAAGTGCAGAGCGAGACAGAGCATGGTGGGGCTGTTGCTGCTGCAAGTGTGGATTAACAATAGAAGATGGCTTCAAAATCTCGCCTGAAGGTAAATTATCCTGATGAAAAGAATGCATCTTGGTAGCAGGTGAAGCCTGCAACAAAGTCATAGGATGAGGGTAGTTCATGCCTTGACTGAAGGAGTTTGCAGCATTTAAACCCTGAGTTGGGAGATGCATTGATTGGTCCTCTCTTATTTGAGTGGGACCTCGAAATTGTTGATTGGATGTGTTACACCCAGGCAACAGAGTGCGACCAGGCTCATGCAATGGAGGGTACCCTTGATGTTGGGACTCAACAGACTGAGAATGGCTAGGAAATTCAGTAGGATAGGGTCTCAAGAACATCTGAGGACCAAATTTTGTCATTGGTGGCACATGACTCTGCTGGAACTGCAAAGAAGTGCCTAGTGATGCAGTTCCCCGATTCAGACTATGATCATGTGGTGGGAAAAGTGGCGGTGGTGGTGGCAGTGGCAGTGGTGGTGGCGGTGGCAGTGGCAGTGGAGGTGGTGGTGGTAGTGACTGCGTAGTTGCCCAAGAAGAATTTGGTACAACAGAGAAAACAGAGTTCTGATTTGGTAGCATATAGGGAGGAAAACCTTCTGAATGAGCAGATTGATATTGAAATCTTGCAGTCTGTGGCATCAAGTTGGAGGCCATTGATGGTTGTTTAGTAAGTGCTACATTTACATGTTCTGAAACTGAAAGTGTCTGAGAACAATTGTGTACAGAATCAACTGCATCTTGAGGAGCTTCACTGACGAGAAGCTTCTTAGGGGAAGTCGCAGATGTCCTATTTGGATATGAGTCAGAAATAAAAGAAGCACCAGCTTGTAGAGGAGGAGGATCGGCATCTTCAAGCACTGCAACTAAAAGATCAGATTCAGATTGCTTTATTGCAGAATCCTTCAAAAAAGAAAACACATACTGAGAACCCTCACAGTGTGACTTCACTGTATCAGAATCACCTCTAGGTCCAGATGGAGAACTACCAACCACCAATGGCAGGTTGTAGCTGGACTCCATTGCTTTATCAAGATTTTCACAGGTTTCCACCTCTTGTTGAACTACGTTTATTTCTTGCGGTTTAGCAGAGACCTCTGTCAGCCAGCCAAACTTGTTTGTGTCAGAACAAACAGCAGCCACTTCGTTGGAAATGACAGATTGTACTGCATCATTACTAGACATTGCTTCTTTATGAACGGTGTTGCTGCTGCCAGGCATATCATGGTTGAATCTGGTATCATCCTCATAACCTGATGTTTTGATAGAGATTTTCTTCGTCTGTTCATGAGTATTGGAAGTCTTTAAACCAGAAGGAGGTTGTGGATTCTGCTGCTTGCTCCGATGGGCCTTCTCAGAATGATGGTGCAGATAGCGACACGACGATCCACGATAACATTTACCTCGAAGAAAGTCAAAACATTCTGCCATATGACCCTTATCCCGTCTTCCACTTCTGAACTCACCCGCGTGTCTAGAAGAGGGAGACCTGCTTCTTCTATTTCTGGGAGACCAGCTGAAACAGAAACCAAGAAATTGAGATTCGACAAAGATAATTGGAAGCTACAACAGAAACATGAACCATATGTCAACAATTGCAGCATAATGTCGGGTTCCAATTTAAAGGTGTTAATATTCATAATTTGTAAATATACAGTTGCAAACCTGCGAGACCTACTCCGCTGGTGTCTTCTCCTCCTCGGACTCCTCCTTCTCCTCCTATCTGGAGGTGATCGGCTACGGCTTTGGCTTCGGCTCCTCCGTCTTTTACTACGCCCAGCATAAGGAGGTGACTGGCTACGGCTTTGGCTTCTCCGTCTTTTACTATGCCTCCCAGCATAGAGTGATTCATCAGAGTCACTTTCAGTAGCTCCCTCTCTGACCAACCTCCCAAACCTATCTATTTTTTGCACCTTTGAAGAAACGGTTGCACTTTTATTTGCATCATCCAGCTGATGAGACTTAGGGGATGCCGTGTAACTAATAGATGTTGGATCTTCATTCTTAGAATCAACATGCACAGTTTTCAACCCACTTGATATAGAAAGCAGCCTAAGATCCCTGCCAGTTTTGGAGGGGCTCTTGGAATTTGACTGTGCATTTGTCTCCAAATCAAACACTGAATCCTTGTGCAAGGTTTCAGCACCAACTTCAACTAATGGTATGACGGTTTTAGGGCCAGGATTCTTCAGGTGGGGCTCCTCATCGTTTCCTGTGCTGTCATCTGAAGCATAGCCTTGTAGAAGTCCGAAAGGGCTATCCTCTTTTACAACTTGACCATAATACTTCTTAGATTTTGTGCATTCAGCTTCAGCTGCTGCCAGAACTCTTGATGACTCTTTATCAACAGGACAAGTAAGAGAGTTCTCTCTTTTGCTAGTTGAGGGACATTTAGTAGGTGCAGGAGAGTCAATTATTTGGCCACAATCCTCAGAAACTGGCCTAGCAAACCTCAAGACGCCATGACTTGGTATAAGACTTGATTCTGTACATCCAAATAGACAATAACTAATCAACATCAAGATAACACATCTTGCAAAAATCACAAAGCAAGCAATCTACATAAATGAACAAAGCTTCACAACGTAGAACTATTTCACCAAACAATTTCATTGATAAAAAATTAATATGGAGAGAGGGAAAAGGTAAGGAACTGAAAGGTATAAAGTATTCCCAGAAATCAAAAAACTAAACATGGGGTTTACCTTGTTCACTGGAGCAAGTGGGGGACTTCTTCTCAGACAAAACCAAAAGAGAAGAATCAGGATCTGCTGAACCCTGTGCTGTATGAAACAGCTCTTCTACATGAAACTTAATGCCCACCGAATCAACAGGTAGAGGGCCTCCAATTACACCACTCACTTCCTGCTCAGTGTCTGACTGGGGCATATCATCTGAAACAATCCAAAGGAAAAGATCAAACAACAACTGAAGAAAATCAATAAAATGAACAAACCACAAATAACTCAACTTAAATAAACAGAAAACAAATTGACCAAGTTTAATCAAATGTTTTTGAGGTAATTCATCAAATAATGAGAATGAAGAATCATCATCGAGTGACAGACTAGACATTAAACTTTAAAAGACTCGTTCTACAAGGGTATAGTTTAAGCATCAACAACATGAACAACATGGATTCAGAACAAGCAACAAAGAAATGGGGTTATCGAGGTTCCATTACCCAACAGCCAGAAACATTGGCAACTGCCCTATGTTTGAAGGTAGGGTATGAGCATGTATCTATTGCTAAGGCTGACATTTTCATAGAATAAGTTACGTCTGTTTTGGCAAAGGCTAGCCTAAGTAAAGCATTGAGAGTTACACGATCTGTAACATTACCCTCATTCAAGGGATTACCTTCCATAAGCACATCCTCTCTGTCATTCTTGTCCTCATATGTATTAACTTCTACATGGCATGATGCCATCTCTACACCAGTAACAACTAAAGATGAAAGCATATCAGCATTACTCCGTTTCTGTTACTTTCCGATCTTCTTAGTCAAGAGCTGCAACACAATCGATAACACCAGCTATAAGCTTCTAGAGAGCTACAGGAAAACATGAAAACATAAGTAATACCATCAATTCCTACAAGCCATTCATTCGACAATGCAAGTTTACATCAAAACTTCTCAAACACTAACTGTACGCTCCCAAACGATTCAGAAAAGTCGGTACCTATTAAAACTGAAAACTAGAAGAAAACGTATCCCACTGCACCTACTTCACCGGCCAATGTGTATATCCTCACCTTAGCAAGCTGTACTTCCACATCTCAAAAGACGCAAAAACTAATAGTATAATAAATTGAAATAAACAGCACCTAAATATCACAATGAAGATATAATTGGATATGTCTGAAAACGAGAGAGCTGGTGATAACACTCTGAATTAAACCATAAACCCAGACAGAAACTATAACAAAAAGCTAAAAAGCCAAGGAAAGTTTTGTTAGCTTAATTTCATTCAGTATTCAAGTACCCACCCAAAAAGAAAGAAAAAAACGAGAAACTAAAGGAAGCCATGAAGGATCAAAATAAGAAAACATAGCCGAAGATAATAGACAGGGAGAGAGCGAACCTGAGAGAAGTGGAAGAGAGGGAGAGAGGGAAAAGAGGGTGTGTCTGGCGAAGAAGAAGAAGAAGAGAATTTGAAAAGTGGGGTTTTGTTGTTTTGCTACCAAAAGAGAAACGGAGTACTGAAAAGGGTTGGGGAAGAAGAGCGAATGGTTTCTGTTTCTTTTTTACTCTCAAAACCAAAGGTGGATGGAACAAGGGAGTGAGGGAGAGAGTATGCTTTATTTTTGTCCCGATAAGCTTGGGAATTCACCGAGAGGCATACAAGCAATGTAAAAATTAGAGGGATTACAAATTAGTATTTAATAAAATTATTTTTCAAAAAAAAAGTATTTTTCATCTATCTATTATTAAATAAGTTAAAAATATTTGATTTGCGGAGAATTTAATTTATAGAAGGGTTAACTTTATATTAATGTACTCCCTCTGATCCGAAATAAATGACTTCCTCGCATCCTAATATTCGGTAGGTTTAACATTAAAAATACAAGTAAAATGAGCAGTAAAACTAAATCCTAAAACGACGTTTATTTCGGACCGGACAAATTGTGGAATATGAAAAGACTTAAAGTGTAATCATAAATCTCTTATTTTATTTATAAATACTATTGGGTAGATGGTTATATGAATAATAAAAGTATTGAGTGAGAAATTAAAGAACTTGTGTTGATTTTGTGGCGATGAATTGTTGAACCTGATTTTCGATGAAATGGTGTAATTTGTGAATGAATATTAATTTGAATGGTATATTTTGAGGAATTGCTACGATTAGGAATAGAAAAGTGCATAGTGGGATTGCAAATTACTTGGGTGAAGCTGAGTAGATTATTTATTATACGATATTATTACGCATATTTACTATACGAAAAGTGTGCATTAGTTCAAGAAAAAAAAAATGTGAACTTTCAGCCTTTGCTCTTTTTTTCAAATAATGTGTGCTAATTCTATTGGAAAGGCAAGAAAAATGATCTGGTACTTGACAAAAAATTCATAAGGGGAGAGGGAACATCATGCTTCTTCTTTTTTTTTTTTTTTTGAAAGGAAGAAACTTCATTAATTATAAATCAGAAAGTACAAAAGGCGAGATTGCCTCGGGGCATTCCCCTACCCATACATTTCCTAAACCGGAAATCAAAGCGAATTGTCCTAGCTCATGAGCCGGGATGTTCAAAGACCGTGGAGTGTGGCGAAAGAGACAACTGGTAAAAGAGGACGCGATC
>NBIL01084179.1:0-10518 GCA_002752925.1 Viola pubescens var. scabriuscula | reverse complement strand
TTTTGGGGGGGGGGGGACTACCCCTGGAAAATATCATGTTGGAAAATAAATCATTTTTTGTTGTTTGATTGTTTAGCAAGAAAAACAATTCCAGTGCTTGGATGCGGAGAAGAAAATATTTTCTGAGAAGTTATTTTCTGCTGTTTGGTTTAAATTAATATAATTTAAGAATTTTAACATCAATATGGTACTCCCTCTGGGGTAAATTAAATGACGCTTTCTTACGGATTCTTACCATTCATAATATTTGTCATTTTATCTTTTCCGAATCATATATTTTGTGCAAATGACAATTTTTTTTTTTATGCATCAACCCAATTTAATGGTGTGATAATTTGAGTAGAAATTAGGAGTAAAAATGAAACAATGTGGAATAAAATAAAATCAAAGATCATTATTTTACGGACTTTTACTATCCTAAAACGTCGTTTAATTTGCCCCAGAGGGAGTATTTTATAGAAATGAATTCTTTTATCTATTTACATGTTATATTTGTGTAAAAGAAAAAATTTAGGATGTTGCAAATTTATTGGATGCTTTATTTTTCTAATATGATGATTGTACTCATTTTAAATTAGTGCCCATAAAATATCAATAAAAATAACTTTTGGAAAGGTAGTTACACAAATGGGATACTTTCATATTATTTAGTGTAACTTTTAGAAATGTAAGTTACAAAATTGTAATTTTTTTTTACTATTTAGTATAACTTTTGGAGAGGTAAGTTACACAATTGTAATTCTTTCATATTGTTTTCTAATTTTTAGAAATGTATGTTACACAATTGCACAAAGTTAATCATTCCTTCCTTTCAAAAAAAAAAAAATCATTCCTTCATAATTCTGTAATCCGATTGGAGAAGATTACACACATACAATCCTTCTTCTATTTTTTTTTAGAACAACTATTGTCCACCATCTCCATTAGTATCAAACCAAAAAACAGAGAATTAGAACTAGAGATGATAGAAGTAAATCTCAAATATTTATCTGAACATATAATTTATTTGCTTTCCAAGACACATAACTAAATATAAGTTGTAATAATATAATTATCCAAGAATACATATCAATTATAAATCTAAAGTTGATACAAAACTAAAGTTAATGTAGTGTTGACACATAACTGACACATGACATTTTGATAGTTAATCTAGAATTGACACATGACATTTGAAATTAATAACTAGAGTTAAAAAGAGTATTAATTAGTTAATTTAATCAATAAATAAATTAATATAATGAATTAAGTAAATGTTAATTTCATCATTATTCAATATTTATTCTATTTATTTTCACATCTATAATCTTAAATTAATTATTTTTTTAAAAATAAAATAAATATTAATAAAAAGTTATTCATTTTAATTAATCAATAAGTAAAACTAAGTAGATGATTACAATAATATATAACGATTAATGGATATAAATCAAGGTGTATTCATTAACCTATTTTATTCATCTTGCACTTAAACGATCTTATTAGTCATTTATTCTCTTTATTATCATAATTTATTATTTTTTATATGAGATTTTATTACATATATATACTAATTTTTTTTTGAAAATACACTTAATTTTTTAATATATTAAAATAATCTAAAAAAAATCAAGAACTTCTATTATAAATCAAGAAATTTTATTATATTATGATTTTTTAATTATGATTTTTTTCAACTTTTGATTATATTGTATATATATATATTGAGATAATAAAACATTCATAATATTTCTAAAAAACTAAGACGTTGATCTTATTATGCTAATGTATATTTTATTTACATTAAGTTTGACTTTTTTAATTTTTTATTAATAAATAATAATATATTCGTGCATCGCACGGGTACGAAATTAGTTAAAATTGTTAGTTAGACATGTTTAAACAAATAGAGGGAAACACATAAAGATAATCCTACATTAATATATTAAGTTCATATGGTGCTGAAGAAAACCCAATATCACACTCCCCTTTGCTATTTTTAGAAATAAAATTTAAAACCCATTTTTTTCGCAAATTACATTCTTTGTCATCAATGCATTTGCTAGCTTCATATTTTGTGCAAGGTGATCAAAAGCAGATGCAAGCAGAACCTCATCAACAACTGAATAAGGATTATATTAGCTCACATTTGTATAGAACCTAACACCAAATAATGCATTTTTAGTTATATAGGATAAACAGAAGTTACACCAATAATACTCATTCATTCATTGCAGTGTAATAAAACTGGAGAATGGTATCACATATATAAAAAAAAATCAATCGATGGAAGATATAACTATTATAGTTTGAGTTGATGGAAAGAACAAGCTTGGATGATGTTAATAGGTGATAATATATCACGGAGGGGTGTTGTTGGAGAAATAAAACCACCTGAGTCTCTCTTAATGGAATGATACTGTCCGTATTGGGCCCAAGCCCGCACGGTTTTCACAAAAATGCCTCATTCCATTAAGAAGATCTATTCCTATTATATTTAGTTTTTATTTCTCTTTTCTTTCCGATGTGGGACTTTGGTTCGCACACCTCAACAATCTCCCCCTCGAACTAAGTACCATAGAGCCCACAACCTAGGCTCACTAATCTCCCCTCGAACGAAGTGCCATCGAGCCCACCACTAGGGCCCAACAATCTCCTCCTCGAACTATGTACCACAGGGCCCGATCCATGTATGCCCACCGGGTACACTTTCTAGATAGAACTAGAGATTCACCGCACTCTTTCCTGTTCGGACTAGAGATCCACCATACTTTTCCAGCTCGGTCCGGAGATTCACAGCATGCCACCCACATCAAAGCCCATTGCGCAGGCCCAGCCGAACCTTCAGCTCCGCTACCATTTGTTGGAGAAATAAAAGCCCACCCGAGTCTCTCTTAATGAAATGATATTGTCCGCTTTGGGCCCAAGCCCGCACGGTTTTCACAAAAGGCCTCATTCCATTAAGAAGATTCACTCCTCTTATATTTAGTCTTTATTTCTCTTTTCTTTCCGATGTGGGACTTTGGTTCGCACACCTCAACAATCTCCCCCTCGGACTAAGTACCATAGAGCCCACAACCTAGGCTCACTAATCTCCCCTCGAACAAAGTGTCATCGAGCCCACCACTAGGGCCCAACAATCCAACAATCTCCCACTCGAACTATGTACCACAGGGCCCGATCCATGGATGCCCACCGGGTGCACTTTCCGGGTACACTTTCCAGCTCGACCTAGAGATTCGCCATACTCCTTCTTGTTCGGACCAGAGATCCACCATACTTTTTCCAGCTCGGTCCGGAGATCCATAGTGTACCACCCACATCAAAGCCCATTGCGCAGGCCCAGCCGAACCTTCGGCTCCGCTACCATTTGTTGGAGAAATAAAACCACCCGAGTCTCTCTTAATGGAATGATACTGTCCGCTTTGGGCCCAAGCCCGCACGGTTTTCACAAAAAGGCCTCATTCCATTAAGAAGATCTACTCCTCTTATATTTAGTCCTTATTTCTCTTTTCTTTCCGATGTGGGACTTTGGTTCTCACATCTTAACAGGTGTGTTTAAGGGTGGCAAGTAGGGGTGTAAGAAACCGAACCGAACCGGAACCGGAGAATTTTGACCCGAACCAGACCGAACTGTAACTTTCCGGTTCGGTCCGGTTCTACCAGTCTAGAATCGGAAAATTTTCTGTTCGGTTTGGGTCTACGAATATAAAACCCGTAAACCGAACCGTAGAACCGTTTGAATTGGAAATATATATGTATTAAATATTAATGTTTAGTTCTGTCTCAGTGGATAAAATTTTAATTTTCTTTCTAAAGAGAAGGGGTTTGAATCCCTTTCCTATTAAAATCCTTTTTTTTTTAGCTTTTTACATTCCCTCTGCCTCAAAAGTTCCAAACTCATTGTCATTTTTCATTCACTAAAAATCAATACAATTACTCACTTGAATTTTCCTAATTGTTTTAAAATATTCAATCATGATAACAAAGAAATATTTTTTTTGCATGAATAAATAGTAGTTTTCCTAATTGTTTAAAAAATTTAAAAAATTAAAAAATTGGAAACCGAACCGAACTGAACCGGAAATTCCAGTTCGGTCCGGTTCCGGCATACCAGAACAACAATTTTTCAGTTCGGGTCCGGTTCTGGCATATCAGAACCGGAATTTTCTGGTTCGGTCCGGTTCTAGCCCTACAATCGGACCGAACTGGCCCGTTTACACCCCTAGTGGTAAGTGATGATTATCGGTTTGAACTTCTCTTGATTCTACTTGAACAACTCTCTTCCTTGATCTTGAAGTGACTTGACAAAGTCACAAGGGTTTATGCTTATGATAAATGCTCCAAAGCTCAAGTTAAAGATGGTAGGTGAAACATTTAAGAACTTTATTGAATGTGATTAATGAGATGATTGAATTCTAGAGATGATGATTGAGAGGTAGTAAAATTGGAGACAATTTGATTGTTGTGTGTATTTATGATAGCTTACTTGATTATGCCTAAACAATGTGGGGTTTATATAGGACCCAAAACTTAGCATTTAGTGACATGAGCGTTATTTTTTTTTTTACAAGAATTTATACTTCAAGGTGCATTAAATGCTCTAACGATCTTGATTTTTAGTGTCTCTCTCTTTGGCCGAAAGAGAGTGTTTGCTTTTCAAGTGCATTAAATAAGCGCCGACTCTTTTTTACAGAGGCTTTAAATGGCCTTGTACCTTTCCTGCAAGAGTGGTTGGAGAGTAGGTGAAAGATTCTGACAGTCGAAAGAGCTCAAGTCCAAATCGAAGCGCCATCTTGCCCTTTGGCTCACCTTAAGTGTGCTTTACTGAGATGCACTCACTTTCAAGCTTGGACACACGTTTGTGCTCGCTTCCCTCATGCCTAACGCTTGAGCGTGTTCCTTGTGTGCGCCGTGTTTGAGCTCACTTCCTCTGCCCCAATCGCTTGGGCTTATTTTTCTTAGGCCTAGAGAGGGAGCGAGAGTGCTCTTGATCACTTTAGAAGCGAAACATGTGCTTCTCACCTTTGCTTAGCGAATCACCTTCTTGTTTACGCAAAACACACTTTTAGTGTTTTAAGTGAATCGTAAAAATATTATCAAAAGCCCAACCAACAAAGAGCCTGGGTGTTTACCAAAGGCTTGCACTCGATGGGTTGGCTAGGTTTAATGCCATTAAGGTTTCTCCATTTTGTCACGCGGATTTGGCCCAATTAAATGCCACCACCTGACTGGGTTGTGGAATCAATGCTATTAGTTTTTCTTCTTTTCCTAGGTCCGCTTTTCGTCACGCGGGTTGGGCTATCAAGACATTCTCTTTGATCCCGGCAAAAATTATGGCAATCGAGGTTGGGTTTAATGATGTGTCGATCTCTGCCCCGTGTGCATGTTTAATTGACCGACGCGACCGCGCTTGTCTCTTAATCACTATAAATAATGTGATCTTCCTTCATTTTTCCTTTCATTCATTTCTTTGCACTTTATCTCTCTAGAATTTGCTCTTACTTCTCTCTAAAACTACAATCTCCTCATCTTGCTTTTCACTCTCCTCGCTTGCTTTTCTTTCTCCTCGCTCGCTTCCCATGGCTCCCAAACCTTCTTATCGTTACAACAAACCTGCTCGCATCGTCTTTGACAGGGATCATGATGAGGATTATATTCCTGACTCGCCTCAATGTTGGGACAGTCGTTGGGCTCGCTTCCCTGGTCGGCAAGCACACTTTTGAAATAAAAAGTCGAGGTAATGTAAATTTATTTTAGGGGCTCATCTAGATCAATGCTTCTACGGTAACGCCTTTTCCTTCTCTTTCATTGTTTCTTCGCTTTCTCTTATATCACTTTTCTTTTTTTTTTTCATTTTTCTCTTTTATTGCTTAAGTTTTCCTTCGCTTACCCTTATTTTGCTTTTGCTTGTTTCAAATGAGGACACTAGTGAGGCTCCTACCAAACGGCTAAGGAAGGCGACTGGTAAATATAAATATATTACAACTTATCACTAAACACAAACAAATGTAGATAGTGGCAAGATGTTTGATCCATAGAGAATAATGGTACTAAAATTTCGTGTGTGATTGTGAGAAGCAGAGATAACACTTAGGGAAAAATGGGGTTTTTATTTTGGAACAGAACTAAAATAATTAAAACAGCAAAGTTGTCTTGGCCAAGAATGGTGTTCTTGGTCAAAACGCAAATCAAGAACTATAAATCAATCAAGAGAATAAATTCCTAGTAGAGGCTGGCAGCTATGAGACATGAGTTGCAATCATTGATGCAGGAGTATTCATCTCCAGACTATAGAGTCGCTATAGGATCAAGGAACCCCATTGACCCTTGCTTCCCTCCTATATCAACACCACCTCAGGTACGCTTAGAGATGATGCCTAACCAACCAGCACCTTGCTGGCTAAAGGGTTTATTGAATTGGCTCATGATCGACTAGGAGAAGACGACTCGAAACTAGTATCCTCGGGCGTCATTCGGGACTGGGTCTGATTAACCTTTCTCCCCACCGTTTCACAGAATACCGCTAGCGTGTAGGTGTCTACTTCGATCCTCATGTTCAATAATTCATGAGCAAGAAGAATGACAGTTGCATCATCCATTCAATCCTAGATTGGCCAGATCTAACACCGAACATAAAGTATGTTAAGAATAAAAACGAGATCGATTAAGTGCAGAATGAGAGATTAATAAAAACAATTAGGTCTCATGCAACTCAAGCTCAAGCTTAAACGCCTCTACTAAGAACAAGGTGCTTAGCTACTCATACTCATAATCAAAAGTAGTAATAAACTATCAATTGAGTTAGTAAAAATCCTTCGTTGCCGAATGAGCAAGTGTATAGAAAAATGGGTTAGTAAAACCCAAAAAAACCTAATGACGGCTCTCTTCCGTCAAAAGTCTGAACTGTCGAAAATCCAATTGTTTTTTTTTTCTCTAAGCAAAACCCTAGGAAGAGTATAAATAGTCATCTCTTCCTAGAAATTAGCTAAGACGATAAATAAAATAGGAAGTAAAATCCTAATCAAAACTCTATCATTGTATCTGAATGTGGTTGATTTCCTCTCTTTCTCTCAAAAGAAATCAGAAAAGGAAAGACGAGAATGGCCGAGATCCCATCTGTCAAGGGGAGTCTTCTTCGGTAAGACATTGCCAAGCGAGTCAGTCTTGGTCAAGAACGCTTTCTCTCCGAAATGGTCCAGAATAGTGCTCAATCCTCCTCTTTCGTTCTCCTTCCTATCCAAAGATATTTCCTGCAATAATCAAAGGATTCCTACTGAAATCAATAGAATACCATTTGAGAATGCAAAAAAACTAGTAGTAAAACTACTACAATTAGAGCACAATCAAACCCCTCCACACTTGGCCTAATGCTTGCCCCCAAGCATAAAACACGCAAAACACACAAAGCATACAAGTAGAAAATTAAAATCAGCAACCCAAAGATCAACTCTAACTCGATTTCAACACTGAGAACACAAGGACACTTAAGTCCCTCAATCCATCCTAAGTTAACAAGGTTTGTTCAATGCCCAAAAAATATCTCACTCATCACGAAAGAATCAAGGACAACTAACTCAAAATTCAAGGAACCAGTGGAAGAACTAAATATATTCATTTCATTTCTCTGTCCTAACTGCAAGTCCAATGAATACAAGAGTCACTGACACAAGCAAATGCACACATATTATACGGGAAATAAACATGCGTGCATAGATTATAGCCAAGTTATGTCTGCGAGAGATGTTTTGTTTTGCCCACTTTCAGGTCTTTTGAAGCACCGTTTCTTATTTTTTTGTTTTCTTTTCTTTTCGCTGTGCTTTTCCTTTCATTCTTTTGTAGAAAAATAAAACACAATAACCTCAGGTAATGGACACCCCCAGCCTAGCTTGTTCCGCCCGGTAGTAAGGGATTAGCCAGATGCACTTCGGGGAGTTTCTCATATTAAATGGGTGATGGTGCCGAATCACCAACACCGTGCAACCCTGTTGGTTCCAGGAAGTGTCCACACAAACATGCGAAGAATATAAAGACTTGATAGGCAGTGCAGATGGCTGACAACTCTATGTATCACTGGATTGATCAAGACAGAAAGCATCACTCTTTGTCACTTGGCCAAGACAGTTCTCCCGAGGGTCATCTCAAGTTTAAAATTAACTGATCCTGATGTGAGAAGTGAGAGTTACTGGTATTGAACATGTTACAAAGTGGTTGCCTTGTTAATTGAACATGGATTAAAATCATCAAGTGTCAAAGTGTTTCAAGTGTTGAAGTGAATTTCTGAGTTGAGCAGAGGGTTTAATTTTCATGCTGTCAAAACAAAACAAAAATCATGCAATTTCTAGTTCTAAAAACACACAAAAATTAAAAGAAAATTCATGCAGAAAAATTAAAAAATAAACCTAAAAAACAAAAACATGCAAAAGAATTAAAACATTAAAAATAATTAATTCACACAAAAATAAAAACACACAAGGCACACAAACACAAACACAAACACAAACCCCTCCCCTACACTTATTGGACACATTGTCCTCAATGTGAGAGAGAAAAGGCAACATAAAAATAAACATGCAGAAACACACAAAAGGAAAAAAATATATACAAAATTAAAGGAAAGAAGTGACCTAGGGGCAAGTCAAGTAGAGTTAGAGTCTGACTCAGTGTGGGTTGGGAAGGGGGGCATTCTTGGTGGAGGAGCGTGCAAGTCGTTGAATTTGCTGTGGAGGAGGAGCAGGGAATCCAGGATGTTCTGGTTTTTGGTGAAGGATTGTGCTAGAGATTCCTACATGGCCTGGAGGATGGTGTTTGTTCTCCTCTGCTCAACAAGATGGTCTGCCATCCAGCCTTACATGTGTGCTGGAGAAGAGAGGAAAATATCCGGGTCGTGCTGATGAGAAGGTGCTGGGGCGGAAGAGGAGGCTCCTGGATGCATTTGGCCTTGTGGTTGGCCAAGAGAGTTACCTTGATCATCCTGGTGTCCAGCATGCTCCTGGGCTTGTGCTGCGTTGAAGGCATTCAAGCAATCGATCTATTCTTGAAATAGCATGCGCTCCTCTTCGGGGCCTGGATAGATCCTCAGAGGGGCAAGCTCCTAGATGCCACAAAAGTCTCCTCCAAAAACCTATTCCAACCTATGCGTGACACCTATATTATAAAAGACGACACCATCATCCAAATGGAAACATCCTATTCGATCCATGGCGCGCAGGTCAAACGTTCTCTGGGCTAGAAACTCATTCACAGGGGAGTCAGCAAATAAATTCCCTAAGTTCAATGCGAGCATTGAAATCAGGGAACCCAAAATCATATTATACCCGTGGCTGGCGCAGGTGAATGCCTTGGCCACCCAGTACCCTAGGTTCATCCTACGACCTGTCTGTAGACACTAGAGGATGAACAACTCGTCCCTCTCTATGAACCTTGCCTTCTTCCCCTTGTTGTAGAAGCAGAGAGAAATGGTTCGATGGAGAAATCGAAGGATGGGGTCACAAAGCATGGAGGCCTTGGACCTGACGTTGAAAATGGCCTCAGGATCTTGGGTGAGGTCTCTCCAAACCTCCTCAGCTGGCCAATCATGGGCAATCTCATAGAGGGTGGCACCATACTAGGAAGGTTCCGCCTTGTAGTTGTTCACAAAGCCTAACATGCAATCAAATGCATGAAGGGACAGGCGATGCCACTACCCACACAGCCTGAAGCTTACTACTTCCCCCACATAAATGTTGGGTCGCTCTCCTTCCCTATTCTCAGCATCTAATGCCCGAAAATTGACCCTAAAAGTGGAGTTAAACTCTAGGCACAACTCAATGTAAATAGGGTCAGTACGAAAGAAGGCGCACCCCCAACTAATGGCATCGACCATTTGCCTCATCCTATCGGTCAGGCCTAGGGAACGCATAAGGTCAAAATCGAACACAATATAGGGGTGATGTTACCTTGCCTCAGAAAAGAAGAAAATGCTTCTCTATTATGCTCTGAGGTAAAGTCCAACCATCTCCGTAATTGAGACTTAGGAATACCGACATGGTTACCTACGCTAGAAAGGGGCTCCAACTGGCCATAGAATGAGGTTTTGCCTTGACCTTTGGTTCCGTCGTGGGCTCTTTTCCTGGCCTTCATCCAGAAGAGGATGACGGCCTGGCAATAGCAGCGGTGACAACATTAATGGTGGTAAGAACCGGGGCAGGGGTTGTTTGGGCAGGTGGAGGTGGAGGAGGCATGTCGTACCTGGTTTTCAGTCGTCTCTCCTCCTCGACTTCTGACCGCACCCGTCGCAAGGCGTAAATCAAGAGTTAAATTTATAAGTAAACTTATAACTAGACTCAAAAAGGAATTCGAGAGTAGCGGTAAGAGGATCGATCCATAGAGAGTAGGGGACAAATAATCGTGTTTAATTGTAGTCAAGAAATCAGCATAAATGGGGTCTTGAATGTAAAAAGGGCAGAAATAAGCAAAGCATGTGAACGATCTTGACCAAGGACGAGAGTATCCTTGACCAAGATGAGAATGGGTTGCTGGATCTTGGAAAACAATGAG
>NBIL01084163.1:0-22218 GCA_002752925.1 Viola pubescens var. scabriuscula | reverse complement strand
GAAATAATTAATATTCAATATATTAACTGCATACGGGATAGTTTAGACAATACCGAAAAAGACAAAAAAAAAAAATTATCAAGGAAAGAAAGAGAAAAAGAAGATAGAAAAATTGACACAAGATGAATTAGAATCGAATCTCTCTCTTTAAAATATACTTACTTATATCATATACGGATTCACGGAATTTCTCAAGTAGCAGCTCCACAAGAAAAAGAAAAAGTGTCACCCCCCCTGTTCTTATTCGGGGCAGGTCTTTTCTGTCCCCTTTGATATTTGTCTACTACTAACTCCCACCTTAATAAATTCCATACAATTTATTTCTTCCTTAAAACCTCTGTCTTAATTTCTTTCTTTAGTTTCTTGGAATCTTGAAATTGGGTTTTTGATTTCTTGAATTTTGGAGTCACTAATGGATACAGAATGGTTGATGGAGTTTCTGAAAGGGATGATAAAGCCGCTGGCGGCGACGGCGGTGGTAGTTATGGCGGTGGCGTTGTCGTTCATGCAGAAGCTTGGATTGGAAGGAGAGATGGTGTATTCGATCGTCAGAGCGTTTCTTCAGCTGTCTGTTATTGGATTTGTTTTGCAGTTCATTTTTAATCAGGATCATATCTTTTGGATTGTGCTCGCTTACCTTTTCATGGTACGTCGTGATTGGTGTTTAATTAATTAATTAATTAATTAGTATAATATATAATCATAAACTTACATTATTAATTAATCATTTACAATTATGTTTTTTTTGGCTAAAAGTCCATTGCCTTTTTACTACTCAAATAATTAGCTTGTCAAAGTTCCCAACCATTTATGATTCAAACTGATCAATTTTATTGTTTGAATCAAAAAGTTGATAATAAAGTATAAATAAATAAAAAACAGCCCATCCTTACGTTTAATACTTATAAAAAATATTTTATTTTAGATTTCCAATGATATTGAGTAAAATTTGAAAATCATTTAAAAAAAAACTAACTAACTAATTTAGTAAATGTAAATTAGGCCGGTCGGGTTTGGAACTTGAGATTGAAAAATTAGGCTCATAACTCAAAATAAGTGAAATCAAGATTATTTGTTCGAGCCTAGCTATGGGATATGAGGGTGTACATGGTTCGAGTTGGTTTAACATTTACTAAGTACTTGAAATCTCTCGTTACAGGTATCGGTAGCTGGTTACACGGCGGGCCAGCGAGCGAAGCATGTTCCTCGAGGAAAATACATCGCCGGAGTATCGATCTTAGCGGGGACGTTAGTGACAATGGTTTTACTTGTTGGACTAAATGTGTTCCCCTTCACCCCTCGCTACATCATTCCTGTTGCTGGCATGATGGTTGGGAATTCCATGACCGTCACCGGCGTCACCATGAAAAGACTTCGTGATGATATCAAATCTCAAATCAATCTAGTACGCATTTTTACACAACTCTCCAAATAGGTCCTTGTGTTCATTCTTTGAGTTCAACATTCAATCCCTATATTTCAAAAGTACATCAATTTAGTCCTTCAATTTGTGAAATAGACAAATCTAACTGGCCAAAACTTTCTAATTGTGTTCGAGTATAGTTTTAGCAAAAACCCACATTTTGGCCCTCGTGTTGTTTGTCTAAAATAATTAATGGTTGTGGTCAATTGGTAAAAGATTTGTCCATGTATAAGGTTCTAATTTGAAGAACTTACAACTCTCTTTTATTATACTGAAAGAGTCACTTTTTTTTAATTAGGGCTTGAAATGTTTGAACCGACTTATTCTTTGATAGAAGTGCTAAGGGAATACCTGAAGAGAGCATGAGAGTTAAATTACATATTTTAGACAAACATAAAATGTTAAATTGTGCATTTTATTAATCGTATCTTGGAATTTGTCAACATTTTCTTTCCTTTTCTCAATCTTTTTGAATATCCTTTCTACCCTTTCTTTATGAGACTGACATCATTCGATATTTTCTTCTCAAACAGGTAGAGACAGCCTTGGCTCTTGGTGCCACCCCACGACAAGCCACACAACAGCAAGTGAAGAGATCTTTGGTCATTGCACTCTCTCCAGTTTTGGACAATGCCAAAACTGTAGGACTCATATCCTTACCAGGGGCAATGACTGGCCTTATAATGGGAGGAGCGTCCCCTCTAGAGGCCATTCAACTCCAAATTGTGGTCATGAATATGCTCATTGGTGCATCAACCCTTAGCAGCATCATGTCCACTTACCTTTGTTGGCCTAATTTCTTCACCAAAGCTTTCCAATTAGAGACAAAAGTGTTCTCTTCAGAATAAAATGTTCTCTTTTGTTTTGTTTAGTTTCGTTCATAATTTCTCAATGCTCCAATCCATCCCACAAAAAGTAATGAATGGAAATTGGGTTTTTGGGTATATGATACATTAATATCAAGATGATCAACCATATTAGTAACCAATCAAATGTTATTGAAAGGTACGACTTTGTCCCACAATTTTATCGCAGTGATCAAATTTCGTCTCTCCAGTCTCCGGTCTTTTTTCATATTTATATTTTCTAATGTTGATGATGTGGTATACTAATTTTTAATTTTAGATGCTGTAATATGTTAATAATGGAAATGATTAAAATTAACATATATACAGTGAACAATATAAATGAACTTTATGTTAATAAGTAGAGTAGCTTTATGGAATTTAATCAACAAAATAAAAATGCCGTCATCGTTAATCCGAAAAAAGAAAAGAAACGATACGCAGAGAGATCAAACCAACACAACTCACGTACAACAAAAAGTCAAAAACAACTAATAAAAGAACTCATTGATATGAAGAATTCATCAATTATAATTCAAAAAAACATTAAAAGGTTGACAAGAAACCAAACAATTAATTAAATTAATTTTACGCTTTTGGATCATAGAAGCAGACAAAGAGGCTTCCTTTCTTGTCGCTGCAATCAACAGAACCGCAACCCAATCGCTGGGTATTTTTCCAGAGAAGTTGTGTAGAATATCCGCAAATAGATTCGCTGAAGCAAACCTTTGTGTTCTGATTATAATCTCTGAACTCATCTGCCCAAGTTCCGACAACATCAACCGGTGTCCAGTTCTTGGATTCCAATGTCCAAAACGAATTCTCACCATATTTGCCATTAACAGATGGCTCCAATTTGCATTCCTTCTTTTGGGCCTGGGCCCATGATTGTGCTTGGGCCGCCAGAACTGGGTCCCATTTCAAAAGTGGCTGCTTGAAGTGGCTTCTAACGTCGTTATGGGCTTTGAGGAATTGGGCCGATAATTGGTTGGGCTGGGCTGGTGCGACGTTGATGTTGGTCTGGATTGGGCCTGCATTGACGGCAATTCTTATGATGCTACCACGCAAGTAACTAAGATTTGTAACTCTCCTGGCGGAGGTGGGAATGGCGAGGGCGGAGGAGATGAGGAAGATTGTGAGAGCTGCGGGGAGGAATCGCAACATTTTTGTATTTTTTTTTATTAGCAGAAAATCCTTTTATGATCTTTTTTTTTTTCTTTTTATTGGTAAAAAGAAGAAGATAAAAGGCAGCAGCTCTCACAATGCATGGTAAGAAGCTAGAAGGATGGGGTGTTTAAATATGGTTTTGATTTAAGAGTATAATTAGTAATTTGCTTAAATTAGGGGGGGAAATGTCTTCTGATAACTATTTTTGGAACTTTTTATGGGGTGGTTTCGCATGAATATCTCTATAGAACAACTTCTTTTTATTACTTATTTTCAGGGTTTGGTTTGTTTAGTTTGATTTTTTTTTTTGATAAATAAAAAATAGTTATCGCCGAGAGCAGACACCAACACATTTAGCGCGAGTATGGTACTTTTTTTTTCTTTTTTTCATTGTTTCTTAATGCTTTCGCTACTAAAATGAATTATCTTTTTCTTTTAATAAACTTAGTTAGTGCAAGCATAATTAATCCTTACTCAAATCAATTTTGGGATACTTGGTTCCAAACCTAATTTTAATGGAGTTGGGTTTTGGGGGGCACTCAGCTGTAACGCAATATCTCACTAATTACTATCTTATCGTACTGGAAATATGAAAGCCCACAACAGTGGCCCATATTAGAACCCTCAGGCCCTTTAGTTTTTGTGTAGAGGCCCATTGGTTAGGTCGGAAGGATTAGTGAATTGCATAAGATTGGAAGGATTCATATTATTTAACCATATGCCTTTTTGCCATCTTGGTCATGATTTTATTAAGTATTTATCCGTTTATTGTTTATCGAACATATATTGCAATCTTTAAAGTACTTGTATATTTATAGTGTTTTATAAATGATGTCTGTTTTCTTTAAGATAGTAAACAGATGATAAATGTTTATGAAATCATCTTGTTTTTTATATATTGTTGGAGGTGAGATTTAAATTCGTATTTTAATTGATACTTTGCGACTATTGTTGTAACCGGTGGTGAAACTTGATCGAACTCGACTAAAACTGTCATTTTTAAATTTCCTTTAATGAATATTAGGTAGAAATATGTATTTTATATCTAGCTAATACCAGTAACATTCGGCTAGACTCGGTTAAACACTAATACCAATTTTATTATTTCCTCGTACGATATGTGCACATATCAATGAAATGAAAAGAATTCAAGCAGATGCAACAAATTCAGCAAACAATAGAATGTTATTAATTATATTTGGAAAAAGAATATTGTTTTTCCCGATGAAAAGTGCAGCAAAAGCAAAATATAGTACAACATTTCAGACATTAATTAATTAGTTAGTTAATTTTGGGTAATAAACTTTTAAGCTGGTGGAACTATAGAGTTTGAATAAGAGCCTCCAAATGGTCCTTCGTTGTAATAATTCCCCGGCGGATCATAGGCACAAACGTAAATAAATCCTTTCCCATTCTTGCATTTGGCGCGTCCGCACCCCACGCGCTCAGTAGTTGCCCACACAATCTGTGTATAATGTCCGCAATCCTTACCGCCGACGCAAACATTGTTCGTCCGATCGAAGTATTTGTTCTCACCGATCCATTTTCCGACCACAGCCGATGGTGTCCATGGCCCTTTTAGGGTCCACAGCAGATTCTCACCGTACGGGCTGTTGGGCGTGTGGGCCATGGTACATTGTTGGTTTCGGGATTTCGCCAGCTCCTTCGCGTGTTTCACCAACTTCGCGTCCCACTTCAGCGGCTTCTCGTTGTTCATTGAGCGTACCTTGTTGTGCGCGGAAAGGTACTCGTCCCTCCTTGACAACTTGTTTTGGATTGATTGCATTGCTCGGGATATAGCGTCGGGTTTCAGCCACGGTTGGACCGCGTCGACGGGCGTGCTTTTCTGGACGGAATTGGCGTTTTCGTCATTCTTCTCGGCTTGGACTGCCTGGACTGCCTGGACTGCCTTGACTACAGCTTTAGGTTTTAGCCATGGTTGCGCTTTGTCGGGTTTGAATTTGCCATCCTCCGCGCCGCCGATGACTGTTACTCTCCTTGCTGATGCGGAAAAGACGAGAGATGAAGAGGAAAGGAAGTAGATTGCAAGTGCTGCGATGATCTCAAATCGCAACATTTCTTAACGTTTGATTAATTCAGGTTAATTAATTTGTGGGTTATACCATAAATCCTTCGGAGATATGGTATTTCCCACAAATGCTACAAACACAACGATGAAAAGTTGAAGAAATGGTTATTAACTTATTATCTATAATTAAGTTAACATTATAATTAGAATTTTGCCCAATTTAGTACAATGTCTAACCATAAGAGCATGGGACTAATTAACTAGCGTAGGTGCGTTTCCTTTTCAGCATCTCTAAATTAGGACTGTTACGTGTTGACCAAAAATAACACCAAGTCCGTCTTCCTTGTTTTTGACATTTTTCAAACGTTTCCTATTATTGAGTGGCAAGGAGTCATTTTCGAATATCCATTCTTACCATTATCATGAGTAGACCTAGTCATATGGGCTGGCAAGGTCGATTTGTTACCCAGTTCAGCCCGATGCAAGCCTGCTCAAAGCCTGACTTAGATCAGGTCCAGCTCGGGCTCGACTTTGACTTGCTTCACGACCCAACCTGATCTGAGGCAGAAGGAGCTAGGACGGTGATGATACAAGTCCGAATTCAATATGAGAGGTTGATCAATTTTGAAAAATATAAGAGAACAACAAACGGGATATAAGTTCTGTATTAATAAATAATACTACTAAAAAAAACAGGAATTAACTGCTCTTGGTTGTATTAAGTAAAATAAGTGTCACAATTTCATTATCTTCAAAACTGTACGGCATATGCAATTATGCATGCATATAAAACGAGTGGAAAGTGACTCACTGTCTCATCCGTCGTCAATTCAAATCTTAAAATCAAGTACGGTTGAACGAAACAAAACGAGAGTGGCATCTGTCTTTAAGTCCGACAAATGCTACAACGGAATTAATCACGGATAATACAAACTATGTAAGGAGTGCATACCTATTTCCAGAACTAGAGAAGCGGAAAAGTATTCCAGTGACGGAGAAGATGAGGGTTGTGATATGGGCATCACATAGCACAGAAAGCTCATGAGCTTTCTTCCCTATTGTATCTTCTTCAATCCCACCTTCCTTCCACCCTACCATTATTTCTTATCGATCTCGATCTTGATCTCCTAATTAATTCCAATACCCCACAAAGGTTGAACTAAAATGTATATTAATTACTTCTGAAGGAAAAACTAGGAATTCCTAGGGATTTTAGCCACATATATATACGGACTGCATGTTTCTTATAAGACAAGTTAGATTCAGTTCTTTGCAATCAACTCCAATATTTTTTCCATCGACAACTGGAGAGGAAGAACAATAGCAGCGACCAATAATTACCTTCTTGAGCATTTCTCAAAGGACGCTCCCCATTTGATTACCTCTTTGACACTTCTTAGAGATCAGTGGGCGAGTGGGTGGTGGAGCTCTGACTCGATATTTCAAATATTCTTCAGTGATACTCGAAACCAACTCATAAGACAGAATCAAACACACAAGGATGATCCTGAAATCCAAAGTCATAGTACAGTCCTTGCAAAGACTCTACAATTTGACACAATATTCATCAGAGATATACAATTAACTTTGATCTATATACTTTAACGAACATAATCACGCAATGGTTAGAGGTAAGTTTGTTGTTGTCTTCCAAGAATGAAACTAAAGTTTAATATGCTGTCAGCACATGAGGGGAAAAAATAAAAAAGGTTGAAGAAGCATACAAGTTTCAAAAAAATGAAAACAAGAAAGCTCGTACAACAGATTCGAATATATCAGTGAAGAACATCATGTTCAAGACTTGTACCCTTACCCAAATACATCATATCCATCTTATGACGCAGGCGCAAGAAATGAGAGAAGGCAACTACCAGCTCTCACTTGTTAGCATATATGATGTAGTAAAGGTACGGAAAATCTCTGATGCAATTCTGATTAACCCCTTTCTCCTTACTATATCGACATATCTTTGGACGATTACCACATTTTTGAGCTCTACCAATGGTCATCCACATATACAAATCATTTAATCAAGACATCATCAATGAACATAACTTTCGCCAGGCTGTTGTAGCAGTACGAAAAATTTGTGTTTTGTGTGGTAGAACAAAATCTGTGTTATCCATGTTCAGTCACAAACATTCACTTCAAACGTAACATTTTTCAAACAAATTGCTATAAACTAGTGGTTAATGCAAGGGATATGGCAAATGTTTATTAGGGAAAAGGCTGCCACCTATGAACAGACTAAGTTTGTTTTAGATTTTGCAGTTTGTTCTCCTAAATGAGCCACATTATCTAAAACAGGGAAATGACAAACAAAAAAGCAAGTTGAGAAGAGATCCTAGTAAAGTTCTTGAGCTCAAAGTACCCTATCACAAACTCTATCCACATCTTGTTTAGATAACAGATCTGCCACTCTATTAACACTTTTACTGCCAATCTAGTAGCACATACCACTAAAGGAAAGCAGAAAACCTAACAAACTACACCAACCGCATAAGAGACTGCAACTGAATCCAAGGAAATGGCAATTTACTCAAATGATAGCATAACAGATGTATCATAATTAGTAGCCCCAATTTTAGCTGCAAAAATGAAAATTCAAACCCAATTAATGTACAAGAGAAGTCAACCCTGAAAGACAAAATATAAAGAAATGACCATCATCTCAAAAGAATAGCATAACAGATTATTAGTGAAGAACGTACCACCATCATATGTGAAAAATGGCTTCCTGCAGTTTAGGATATAGATAAGGCCAGACCTTGCTCTGGAATCTCAGCACGCTAAAATGAATTCTATCTTCAAATTTAATGGCATGAGTGTTAGGTAATTCTCTTTGCATTTATGGCCTGTTAGCATGTGCTGTAAAAGTAATGAATAGAAAAAATATGATAAAAGAAATACAGATAAAACCAAAGAAATAAAAGAACCTATTACATAAATAGTTCGCACTTCGTGTCCACATGAATTCAACCTGCCCGAGCAGACTGACCCAGAAACTGACAACCAAGCCAGCAACCGTGAAATAGCAAGTAGGAAAGAGCAGGCACAAGGCACATCTAGCTTCAGGAAACAGAAGCAACACTGAAAGAAAACATTGCTTGGAACATGAATGAAGGAGAAATATAAAAGCTAAACAGGACGTATTGGAAGATCAAACAATTTCTTGGGAAAGAGACTAAGAGAGGGACCTCCCTACTGTAAAGTAACATGTATATGTATTAATTTTCATTATTAATAAAATTGAGTCGTTTTTCCACCAAAAGGAAAAGAACATCAAACCAAAAGAGCAAAAAGTGAAAAGAGCTAACATTGATGGAGGAGGAAACTGAAACTGAAACTGAAGCGATGGCCGAGCTAAGAGTTAAAATGGCACACCACAGATAGTCACTGCAAAAAGAAAGAATACGAGTCAAATGAGTGGGACATAGCTTGGGTATGAAAGCGGATATGGGATAGTAAAGATAAAAGACCAAGGGTGGTCAAAATAAGCACCAACGCAGCAAAAATCAACTACAGATGATGACCAGTAACGTCGAAGCACAAGCTAAGCAGCATATCGCAAGCTCTCAACAGAGCAACAAACCAGGAAAGCCACATACAGGCACACAAGGAAGAAGCGTGACACGTCTTTGAATTTCTGCTGCGCATGTGGTGCACATCATCGTAAACATGAATTCCCACCCAGCACACAGAGCACATAAGGAGCACCAGCAAGTCAAAATGCAACTGCATTCCATTAGAAGCTTGAATTGACAGTTTACAGAACAATTGAAATGCGAGGAAAAGGGGCTACCAATAAAGCAAAACAAAATGCAGAGGTTCCATGAAGCAACAGCCAGTCCGAAAGCAGGAAGCTCACACATGAGTCATGACACACCAACTACTCACCAACTCACTTGACAGCAATTTCAAACAAAACCGTTTGCTTTAGCTTTTTTATTGATATACTTTAAATAGAAAACAAATAAACAAGCAATAGTAACAACAGTTAACAGTTTTAGGAAGTTGAACAAAAGCAAAAGAATTGGCAACATGCCAAAGAGAAATGTAAAAGAAGAATATATGCAGTAGTTAACAGTGAAGAAACATAAAAAAAGGGAAGAAATTATTTGTCTCTAATGAGTTGCAACAAGTGCCCCCTCTCTTTTTATGGAGAAGTGAAGCACGAAAAAGAAATTAGAAAAAAAAACAATAATAATAATAAAGTTAAAGCATACGTTAGTTTATAACAGTAACAAATAATAGAAAAACTAAGACCCCTCTCTATCACCTCGTTACCTCCATAAAGTCCAATAAATACCCCATTTGGTTTTACGGAGAAGTAAAGAACATAGAGAAAATCGAAAAACAAAAACAACAATAATAAATAATAATAATAGAGTAAAGTATATATTAGTTAACAGTATTAGATAATAGAGAAAATAAGATTCCTCTCCATCACCTCACTCCATAAGGTGGTGCCCGTCTGGTTTTATAGGGAAATAAAGCACAGAGAGGTAATCAAAAAACAAAATTAATGTTAAGAGAATAAAAGTATAAGCTCGTTTACGACAGTCAAGAATCACAAGACTCAAAAACCAACTAATAAAAACAACAAAAGTATATCCACACCAAGCTACATAGCATGTTCTTAGAACCTGGGAAGTGCTCAGGTTGCCGAGGGTCTAAAGTTTATTTCGTAAGGGTCCGCAGTACAATGTATCCAACAGGGACATGCTCTATAGCTTAAATGATATACTTTTGAAGAGCACATTCAAGAAATCAGTGAAATCCCAAGAAATAAAATACAGTAATTACAGTAAATGTTTTAAGCAGTGGAAAATTTGAGTGAAAATGTAACAAAAGTTCACTCCATAAATTTTGAAAATAAAAAATAATGAGATTTTTAAAAAGGAATTAAATAAAATTCATTTCATTGTATTAAATTTTACCATATTAGGTGTATTTTCGAAACAAATTTCATAAACTTTTATAATTTTTTACTATTTAATTTGAATTTTTTAAAATTATATAAAATGTTAAGATTACAAATTTTAATAAGCTTTAAAAATTATAGTGCTCATTTTTAATTTATAGGAACTAAATGAAACATTTTATAAAATATAAGAGTTTTTAGGTAGTTTATATTTTAGTTAATGAGATTTTTGGCACTCATTCGGTATCCGTTTGCCCAGACCCGTTTTTCATTGGGTCCGGATCTAATTTGTTGACTTGGCTGGACACGTCAACATAAATATACGTGGACTATGACGTGGCCACGTCGTCTACCTAACGGCATACGTTGGGTGGCGTCAGTTAAAAAGGTCAAATGAAAATGATCGTTTGAGTGTGAGTACGATTTATTTAAAAAAAAAATGAGGTCAGGTGTCAAACAAATCTAGAATGAGGTGAATGGATATGACAGAAAAATCTCAAACATGCTAAAAGAAAATGTCAACTATTTTCCGACGTTGAAATGTCAAACATATTTCTGACGTTATAACTCCCACTAGAAACAAATTGCAGTCGTGGCACCACCGCCTAGCTCCGCCCATTAACGCCCTGCGCGAACTGCTCACCACCTCTTCTTCCTTCTTCCTTCTTCCCACGCAAAACGGAACCGAACTACCCTAACCGCCATAACCTAATCTCCACCGTCGCCCAATCTATTCATCGCCCGCCGCCGATTCCTCTAGTGCGTAATACGCACTCCTTCTTCGCGTTTTGCCATGCCGACGATCCCCCTTCTCCTCCTCCCCTGGGTTCTGCTCGCCTATTTTCCAGGTACGAATAGTTCGCTTCAAATAAAGGAATTATGATTCCGTTTCGTTTGAAATCTAGATGGAATTTCATTTCTGAATTAGAGATTATGTTTTGTAGGACTTGGGCTATCCGCCTTCGTTTCACTCGATTCGATTACGATTTACAGTACGCACGAGTGGTTTAAAGGGAAACCAACTGTTTATTTCGATTGTAAAGATGATCCGATTGGCCGGAAAGAATTACCAGATGTCAAGGAAGTTAACGTTTCTTATGCTTACAAGGGCGACGAATCTTGGCAGGCATGGATCTTTCATTGAAACTCTAGCATAAAGGAACTGTTATGAACTATGTTTTTTTCTAAAAAAATTATTTTTGCTTTTCGGTTTTTGTGGATTTAGCCTTTGGTGGAGTTTACGAATAAGAAATGCAAGAGGTGTGGTTTTTATGAGCGAGATGAATCCAACCCTGATGATGTGTTTGATGAGTGGGAGTTTTGTGTTTCTGCTTTTACGAGTCGGAAATACAGGCGAGTTAAGAAGGATGAATTTGATGCTACATTCTTGTGTCCTGACTGCGTCTCTTTAGCAACCGGTGAGTTTTACGGTCAGAGTGCGTACAAGTGCTGAATGCACACGGTTGTTTATGCTTTCCTTTAGTAAGTGGAATGCAATTCTCTGCTTGGAAATATCATTATTGAGTGTTGTTTCTTATATATTTAGGTTCATTTTGGGTCTCTGATAGTGGAGTGAATCGGGCGCATGTTGCTATGGCGGTAGTGATCAGTCTTGTGGTTTTAGCTTTGATGATTGCCGGGGTGGTGGCTGGTTATAAGTACTGGCAAAGGAGGAAGAGGGTGCAAGATCAAGCTCGATTTTTGAAGTTATTCGAAGATGGAGATGATATCGAGGATGAATTGGAACTCTCTAATGTTCCATCATAAATCATAGGAACTTGGCTATCATCTAGTACAGCGTTGACGTTACACAAATAGTTACACAAAAGAGAAGAGAACAAGTTACTCAACTCCCCATGTCTAACAGCGATTTTGACTTACTGAGGTGTAGTCCGCCCGTTTTGTTAGCCCAGAACAGGAATTGTTGATATGGAAATGCAGTTGAGTGTTTTGATTGCTGATACGATGATACGATGCTGTCCTCTTTGTGATGCCTTATTTCTTTGTATTGTATAATAATGATGCCTTATTTGTTCTTGTTCATACATGCCGAAATCAATATGAAACAGAAGTGCTGTTGTTTAGTTCAACGAATGAGCAATATTTTCCAGCAATTATTAGAATGTTTATGCAACTTCTAGTTGCACACTTCAAGGGTAAAAGATAGTCTAGAGAACAACATTGATACATTTGTATTACTTTCTGGGTTTACAAATCCCATGTTTAATAAGCAGTGGCATTTTGGTGTTTTGGCATCGAGCATGGCCAGTAACCGAATAGAGCTTCATAAAGACCCATTTCATCGCGGTTGTTGTAGCTGTATGCATGTCTGGGCTCTCGTCTACCAAAGTAATTCATATCCTCCTCACTTGCATGTCCGAGCCAGGACTCGTAGCCAGGCCAGGGACTATCAGCACAAGCAAGCTGGTGCTCCGCATTTTCATAGTAACCAGAGTAACTTTCTCTATGTGCTTCTTCCCAATCGAACGAATCTTTGATCTTGTGAAATGCACCGTCTTCAGCATAGCCATCGCCATTAGAGAAGTAATCGTTAAAACTGAAGCAATTGCGGTATCCACTGTCCAAGTTTGTCCAGTTGTTGAATGGCTGCACTTGCCGATCATGGCTGCTGTTCGCGGAGTACGCCTCTTCCTCCCAGTTCGTCGATGAAATGCAGTCCTGGAAGAAATATTCTTCTTGGAAAGAAGAATCTGAGTTTGACCACGGACGATGACCACATACCGCTTCTAGTAATGGATGAAAATCTTCATATACACCAGGTATATGATAACTGTCACAAAACAGACTGGCATAGAGGTGTGCGACTTCCGGTTCGGGCGTATAATAGCTAGAGTAGTTCATTCTCTTGGAGATTGTGTTTGGTTTTCTTGCTTCTTTCTACTGTTGTAGAGTTGTTAAGGGCATGACCTTTTTGTAGTAGAAGGTTTTGGTGAAGAGAAATGGTTTGTTTGTGCACCGGCCATTACTTTGATGAGATTCGATTATGTTCTCCCAAATTGAGACCTTTTTCGCTATCGGAATCTCTGGTTTTTATCCAAAAGAAAAGATAAAGATGGGCATCTTTACCTAAAGATGATCTTGGGCATCAAAGAGCATCCAAAGCAATTTCCTGGTCATTTAAGAACAAAAGTCTCTGGTTCCACTTGCAGGAAAGAAAGGAAAGAAAAGTGTCCATCTTTTTCTTATACCCTTATATCCAAGTTTATTGTTCGATTGGAATTCTTTTGGCCAACATGTTAATTTGCATTCACTTTGTTAGATGGCCTACAATAGAAAATGATGATAGAAGTCTTAATCTTAATCAACTACAATGATCAAATATCAAAAAATGATACAAGAGTTACAATCGACAAGCACCAAGAAACAAAAATTTCAATGCCACCCATGTCAAGGACGATCTAATTCACTGGTCCTATCACCAAGAACAGGACCGTGTGCTCTGCGAATGAACCTAACAAACGAGATAAACTGAGAGGCTCGTCGCCTTCTTGAAGCTGATGGGGAAGGAGAGGCATCGGTGCTTCGTTTCGGAGAATCATCCACTGAGGAAGGAATTGGTGCCAATGGTCCATCAACACCATGGACGACGCAGGATTCATCGATATAGAGATTAGGGACATTCACAAGACTGTCACCTAAAGAGACCCTCTGGCCATCGGTGTCAACAATAAGGGAGGTGCTATGGCGGAGAGTCGGGAGGGTAGTGTTGGGTGGGAGGGTGAGGAGGGATTGGTAAGGGAGGGCTCCAACAGTTATGACATGGCCATTGAGGGTTTGGCTATCGAGGAATCGGTTAACAAGGGCTGTGTCCGGAGGGGCAAGGAAAGTGAGGCGGGTGGTGGAGGTGAGGTTTTGGGCGTGGACCGCGTGAGCGAAGAGTGCGAAGCCCATTGATGACAGGGAAGTAGCCATTAGGTCCGAGCAGGTGGATGCGATGGTCGGAATGTTTGTGAAGAAGGCTACAAGGAGTAGAATGATGGGAATTGGGATTTGAAAGATCATGTTTGTCATTTGAGAGTCAGGTAGAGAGATGAGAGAAGATAAATTCAACATATTCAAGAATGGAGCATATGTAATATTTGCCGCCTATTTCTTCTCCTGATGTAACGGTTTTAACAGAATTTAGTAATACAATAATGAATAAACTGAGGGTCAAGAATGATTAAAAATCTTAAAAATTCCTTTTTTTTCTCCGATGATCAAAATTCTAGTTAGAGGCGATCCAATAGAGAATAAAACCATCTAACTACAAAAGCATGATTTTTGAGTCCAAACTCTGGATCATTCTTGATGCTCGACTTTTCACGACCAAGAACTAGTTAGCTGAACAGAGCAGCATCAGAGCCAGAGAGACAAGCAAGGGAGGCAATTAGTTTCTGCCGGTCGATTCTGCAGTATCACGGCATGGCATTAGTGACCACAAACATTACCTGCGAGACCACAGTAAACGTTGACCAGAAATAGGCTACAGTCTTGCGGAAGAGAGCCGTAGAGGTGGTATCACCGGAACTATCGCTCATCAGTCGAAGGAGACAAGCGTAACTACCAAGCCAACACTACTCAACCAGAGAGACCTCACCATACTCTGAAATCTGTTAAAAAAAGTTTCAACAAGAATAAACCAATGGAAGATGTTCAATATACAAGTCCAACTGCGTGCCAATTCATTGAAGGAATAATAAAGGGGTGAGATGATGGTAAAATGAGTTTGCGATCCATTAGCGACGGGCCATTTTAAGAAGAACCAGAGCTGCTACTGCTCACAGCCTGGTTGAAGTTATCCATTTCCTTAGAATGAGGACCATAGATTGCCTTAATAGTGTCCCTACAGCTACTGCGCAAGAGAAAAGAAATGAAGCAAACGTAAGAAAAGAATGCCGATGAGCAGATGAAAATCTTAAGAGGATGCGAAGCATGGGAATATCAGATAACCTGCAGGCCACCTTGTTGAATTTCTTCTTCTTAATATCATACAGAGTTTCAAATACATCCGGCTCCACGCGACAAAAATACGGACGATCTGGGAAATGAGGGAAAAAAAATCCCATTCTTCAGAGAGTTAGAATCTTAGAATTTGAAGGAGACAGAAACCAAATAGATATCACCACTCACCAGGGTAAATGGAGCACTTGCGTGTTGCTTTCTCGTAATGTATACACCACCCATCTAGGCCTTTTAAGCTATTATAGAGCTGACAATTTCATATTAACAAATTCAAAACCAAATTAGACAGAGTCACAAAGGAATTGAAAAAAATTCAGTAGAAATCCAGTAATGCATGGGGTAATCTTGATAGATGTTGCAACCAAAACTGTAAGCAAGTAAACATCTTTATTTGTTACCATGGATGGATATTGATCAGTCAGTCATTTCATCGAGCAATTCGTGCGCATAAACGAAAAGTTAATAACCAACCTCAATATCGGCTGGGTTAGTGAAGATTTCTTCAGGGGTAGCGAAAGAAGGGCCCTTGTCGAGTTTGCAGCAAGCGCCGCAGCTTTCCACGCACCGCCATACCTCCTCCGGTCTCTTCGCGGTGAAGCCTACGTTGTTGGACTTCTTCTTAGCTTTCTCTGCCTTGCGCGGCTTATGCGCAGCCATGGCGACGGTACTGCAACGAGAAAAAGTAGTTACGTGCAGCATTTTGATTGCAGCTAATTCGATACAGTACAGTAAGGTGATGAGCTACTATCGTTCAATATAACTAACAGCCACCCATGAGAGGGATAAGAAAACTCGAAATTGCATTTTTTTCCCACTCGATTGTCGTCTATGAACAAATGATTTACCCGCTAAGTGGGTGTTATATTTCTAACAAATTTTATTTACAACACAAATCATTTTTTGTTATTTTTCTGCTCCATTTTCTGTAGGAATTATCTATTGTTTTGGTGTTTTTGGATTCGCATTTCTAATCGAGAACAATACTGCTCAGATCAACAATAGTTACTGTATCACCACTCACAAGACTGCAACTGACAATTTTATTTAAGTCAATGAAGAAACAAACAACAACAACCAAATAAAATTGAAGACATAGCTGCCACCAGTGGGAGAAAATTCATAATATGCTCCTCGCTAGAAGTTATAAGTTTCAAATAGTATAATTCTCTGCCCAGTGTAGCCATAATATCAAAAGACTAGGATGACCTAACAGCACGGTAAACTTTCCATGCAAAGAGACTCTGATTCTCATTAACCTGCTGCACTTCTATGCTGGTGACTCACTTCCACCTCTTGGTGAGCGACGACTGTCCTCGAAATCCTCATCCACAGGACTCCTTTCCCTTGGGCTGGGACTACGGCCATTGGCTTGGGGAGGGCTTTCATACCTCCCATCTCCAGGACTCCGCCTTTCAGGGCTTGGACTCCTTCCCCTGGGGCTACCACTATACTCTCTATCCCGACGGTCATCCAGCTTCCGAGCTTTGGGAGAAGCACGCGGGCTTCCATCCTCAGGTGTAAGACTGCGTCTCCTACCCTTGGAGGGGAGACCATTCTTTGGTTCAGGACTCAAGGACCTGGACCTGTCAACATCAACACTCCTCTCTCTCTTGGGAGCAGGAGATCGAGATCGGCTGCAAGAACAAAACATCCAGTTAATATAACAAAAAAAAACTGAACCAAGTACAAACAAATGAACTCTGTACAACACCAACAGAGGAAGTAATACAATACAATCATAAGAGGCTGGCAAACCTGTAGCTGCGACCTCTGCTATAACTTGGGCTACGGCTTCTGCCACGGACAGGAGAGCGTGATCTACCAGGAGAGCGAGAGTAACTACGCCCACGCCTGCAGAAATTGAGAATTTTAGCATATACATGAAATAAGTTTCCCTGTGGGAAAGAGAAATATCAACAGAAGTACAGCACCAAAAGGGGGGGAAATGACGTACTTTAGTTTCTTGGGACTATTCTTGCAGTTTCTCTCTATATGGCCTCTTTCTCCACAGCGGTAGCATTTATTCTTCCAGTCTCCAGCCTTACAATCCCGAGCCCAATGGCCATCTATCCCACAGTTAAAGCAACGTCCAGAACCTGGAGGAGGACCTCTGCCCAAATATTCCCGAGAACCACGTGGAACCTGCAATATCAGCAAACAAGAAAGCTGATGTTTAATGTGATAAGTCATTATCATCGCCAAGAACATATAATGCTCAAGATATGGCCACTTACACTCAAAGAGACATGTGCATTAACAGAACTTACCCCTTTTGCAAATTCCACAATGATACGACTCCCATCAAAGTCTTTACCATCTAGATGATATCTTGCATCGTCAGCATCTCTGGGATCACTAAATTCCTGTTCGAAAAAAGTGAGAACAAAACAAAGTATATATCTATAGCAACGTGAACCAGTTCTCCTCTCAACAAAACACAAGGAGCCTGACCAAAGCTTTGCAAGCTGCAAGAGCTTGAAAAAGAAAGAGAGGAAAAGGGGGAGCACTTACGACAAACGCATAGTCACGCTTCATATCCACATCCCGTACTCTGCGAAACGGTTGCCACAAACAGTAAGGCCATCATTACTTAAGTACTGCAAGTGTTACTTCACCCCTCATAGACGAACTAAACACCAGTTTGAGATTGTTGCCAATTCCATTAAAACACGCAATAACATAATAGAAAGAATCGCCAAAGTCTCCTATAACTGGGCAAGGTTTCCACCAATCCCACCATGGCAACTCTCACCATAGACCTCCAGGTTAGGCAAAAGCCCAGAAACCTTCAACAAGATCATTCAAGTTAAAAACAAGACACCCTAGGGCCACAACACAGTCCCATATAGATAACTTGATAGTTAACACAAACCCACCAACAAAAAGAACCTTCTGTATACCATATATTCCCCTAATAATTTGCAGCAACACCCTAATAGCACACTCAGATTTAAAATTGAATTGAGTCATGCAATAGAACTAAAAAAGTACAACCCTTCCACGCATTAACCAAAGAAAGTAATTGAATTACCTTCCATATTTGCTGAAAAGATGTTCCAAATCCCGTGACCGAGTGCGAGAGGCCAAGTGACCAACGTATAGGCGAGTACTGGCATAACGATCATCATAACGAGGCATCTTCAAACTGCACCGAACAATCAAAAAGCAATTCAATCAGACATAACAGCCAAGAAACTTCCAAAATATAACAATCAGCCAAAAACAAAGACTTTCTTTTATTTCCTATTCAAATACCAAAAACGTAAACAACAAAACACACCCTTTTTTGCGTATAAATTCAAGAAAACACAAAGGCACCAAGCCAGATCTACCTAACCCTAAACAACACCCACATGAGAGGTATGCACTACATTTTATACCAAAACTTTCGACATGAAAACTGAAAGAAACAAGCAAAAATTCGCTTAAACACGGTGTCAATTTCAAATCTAACGCGATACAAAAAGGAACATCTAGAGAAAACATCAAATTCAGAACGGAAATAACAATTGGGACTCGGAAAACATAATTGCAGAAAACGATTGGGGATTTTGACGAGCTCTACCTCGAAGGGTGAAAACCCTAAAATTCGAATGTGGTTAGGTCGAGCGGAGAGGAGAGGAGAGGTAGAGTCGAGAGCTGTGTGATTGGGATTTTTTATGACCCCCAAATAAACCGACAGGCTTTATTTATTTATTTATTTTATTATTAAGTTTAAAAAGGAAGTCTTGGATTCGATGGACGGGATTTTACTTTTGGAAACGAATCCAAGGGCTATAAATAGATGGTTGACCTACTAAACTGAACTTTTGAATTGAGTAAATGGGCCGAGGAGTTGAAGCCCCGCCAAAAAGATTAGTTGGGCCGAGTATGATTGATATGTTGCCCGACTCTGGGCCGAACAATTTGTTGTTTTCGGTTGAAGGCCCAAGTGGACCGAGTTAGAGCTAATTTTACGAATTAACTCACATCAATCACCGACTGATATTAGTTTATTAGTTTTTCGGACTTCTCACTTTTATTGAGGTTGTATAAGTTATTCAATATTTTCACCCTTTAAATACGAGAGAAAAAAAAGTTTTGAATGCTAATTTTAAAATAAAAATTACTGAAACGGATATATGTCGATGGATGTAATCGTATAAATTATCTTCTTGTTAAAAAGACAAATGTTGATTCTTTCTTGGCGGTTAGACTGACATGTGCTCTACGGTTACACCTACTTTGTTTTTGCTTGCTAATTAGTACAATCCAATAGCAAAAAGAAAGTGGAATCCAATTTCAACATTAATAGGCATCATGCACAACTAATGCATCACTAAGATTTGCCAAAAATAAGTGGCTTAGTGCGAGCTTTTCTCATTCTTTCTGAGAGTTTAATACGAGCGTGAAATTCATGAATTTATTTGATTGAGTAAATTAGTCTTCCAAATGGTTGCTTTAACCAACAGCTGCCAACTTCTTACCAGCACAAACTTATCAGACAGATGAAAAAAAAAGGAAATAATTATGTGGCTTGAAAACTTTATACAAAATCTAATTCCACAACTTAATTAACTCCATGTCAAGCCAAAAATAAAATGAAATAAAAATAAATAAAAATAGCAGATATTGTCTTCTTTTCAGATTCACTTCCTCTTGTTCTTGCTTCCGAGCAACAAAGTGAAGTAAAACAGAATCCTGAAGAAGAATCCCCACGCAATAGTAACCCACAAGCAATTCCATTTGCTCAAATCTGTAATCCCCTGCTGCTTCAAAATGTCAGCTCCTGTCACAACACAAGTAGTACTAGTAATATTCATCCCCAAGCTGCTGCTAATACTTTTCAACAGCTTCAATTTCATCTGTTCAGGCACTGCACCGAGCGGTGTGTTATCGAACATCTGCACACCTCTGACGAAGCATTTTGTTGGGTCCTGGAACTCGTTCTGCAGCGCGGCCTCGTACGGGTACTTCACTAGGGAGATGTAGTGGAACCAGATCCAATAGGCAGGGATTCTGTCAGGGGAAATGAAGAATCCACTGAAGAGTAGGAAGTAGGCTAGGATTGCTACCACAATTGTGAAACCTAACATAACATGAGAGACAACTCCTGACAGGAACGTTACGAATGAACTTCCTGCCCAGAATGCTGAAAGGATTGTGGTGAAAAAGAAAAAGAACCCGGATGAGCCGCCGTCAAGTCCTACAGCCCAAAATGTTGTGGCAGCAAAGGCAATAGAGAGGACGATTAGAGCTGGAATTGAGATTAGAGAGTGAGCGAGAACGTAGGAGGAGCGTCGGTAAGCATTATAGGCTGTTTCTCTCATGAAAATGTAACGCTCTTGAAGAAAGGCAGGGATAGATTCTGCACAAGTGTAGTAAGTTGTGGACATGGCGAAAGCGAAAAAGCCTAATCGCTCTTGTGCACCTCGAGGAGAGTTGTCAAGATGATAGAACATTGTGGCCAGGATCATACCGGTTACAAGAACAGCTCCGAGGCGAATTCCGAACAATTCAGGCATTCTTCTTGAGTTTATCATTGACCTTTTGGCCAGAACCATCATTTCGGTCCAGATTGGGTTGGCAAATGTTGGAAAACTGTCTGTCAAATTAGAATCATTTGGGGCACCAGAGACCAATTTGCCTTTCGAAATGCTCGCACTGATTGCATCTTTAAGCGAAAGCTTCGACACATTGAAGACGGCGTGGTTTCTTGGATTCTTAGACGCCTGCCATGACTTGTTGAACTCAACTAAGTTCTTGGTTCCTCCTGGAACTTCTTCGAGCTCGCGAATCAAATCCAAAGCAAACTCAGTTCTGTTTTCATTCTCTGGAATTGGATGCCCAAACTCAGAAAAGAACTGTGGGAGAGTTGTTGGGGGGCCACTAAACACTGTCTGCCCGCGCGAAAGAAAGATCAGACGGTCAAGCAATTTCAGGATCCTGTAACTTGGTTGATGTACCGACATGATGACAATGCTTCCACTCTGCGCGATTCGCTGCAGGACCTTAACAACCATAAAAGCACTAGTGGAATCAAGCCCTGAAGTTGGCTCATCAAGAAACAGGAGAATTGGGTCATGAACTATATCTGTCCCGATCGAAACTCGCCTCCTTTCTCCACCAGAAACACCTCTATGACCTTCATCTCCAATCACAGTATTTGCCGCGTTCCTCAACCCTAATTGATCAATCAGAGCTTGAACTCTTGCTCGTTTCTTGGACCTGGACAGCGATCGAGGAAGCCGGAACTCAGCAGAGAACATGAGTGTCTCCTCTACAGTTAACATTGGGAACAAAAGATCATCTTGCATAACATAAGCTGATATAACTTTCAACAACCTTGAAGGCAGACTTTCACCATTCAAAGTCACAGACCCATTTAAGCTATCTTTCGAAATCCGGTCAGCGAGTGCATCGATTAAAGTCGATTTACCGGACCCACTTGCCCCAAGAACAGCCATGATCTCACCTTCTCTGGCTTCTCCAGAGATGTGATTCAACAAAACCTTAAATCCTGTCCCCCTAGGATTATCAGGATTGCCATCAGGATCATTTCCTAAGCAAGGAAAAGACATTTTTGTCCCGGTTTTGACACTGTATGTCAAGTTGTTGAAGGAAAGAACAAAAGGGTAAGAAGAGGGTAAGGAGCTACAAGGAAAGGAGATTTCTAGGGCCTGATGGTGATGGTCAGGAGTCTGAGCATCCTCGACTCGGCGGAGGAGCTCTGCTAAGGTGGGGGAGACAGAAGGTTTGGATCTTCTTGGGTATTTCTGGAGCTCCATACTGTGGCGGTGGTGGGTCGGGTTAAACAATGGCAGATTGTCACCGGAAAAGCGTTTTCCTTGTGACATTTCAGAAATCAGAAATCAGAAATCAGAAA
>NBIL01084104.1:0-12177 GCA_002752925.1 Viola pubescens var. scabriuscula | reverse complement strand
TAATATTATGTGCAAAGCTTTTATTAATTAAGCATATATGTATAATTATTTGTGTGTTTTACTTTGTTGCAAAATAAATTAAGGTTTCTCTAGAAGAGACTTAGGAATATGTATTGTGTAAAATTTGAATCAAGTGTTGAATGAAGTCTTGGGTTGCGTCATGTTTGTTTTCTGCTACTTTATGCTGATCAAATGTATAATTAATTTTAATTCCTTGATTAATTATAGATTTACACTATATCATATTATTATCAATGGTTACGGATCCGGCTTCTGATTGGGCTTCTAACTAATTTTCATGGGCTTTGAAATGGGCCTGATGTGTGTAAATGAGTTTTCATAAACAGATCCCAATCATCCCATGCAAAGCCTGATGTAACTTGTAAGTGCAACTATTGCCAATTTCCAATTTTACCCTCTTGCCAAAAATATAAAGAGAAACAACTTTCCATTTTTTTTCTCTCCTTTTAATATTTTCTTTATTGGATGATACCTCATTTCAAATTAAATGACGTTATACTATTTTTTTATGTATTCTTTCTAATTTATCTTTAATTATTAAATAGAGATAATTAACGAAAATAATAAAATATTATAAATTAGAAAAAGAAAAAGAAAAAGATAAAGAGAGAGTATTAGTGAGAAATGTAAATTTAAAAGATGTGAAAAATTATTATCTTAATTATGTGATAATTAAAATAATTATTTAATTTAAGATGGAGGGAGTATAATATTATTTTATCCTGTTTGGCGTATTCCGGTTAAAACTGATGTTTGTGATGGATCGAACCTCAATTCACTGATACAAATAAGAATAATGTTACATGCTTGGTTTACATATATTTTACCCTTAACTTTAATCTATATTTTATGTTTTTGCAATTTGTAGAAGTAATTTTTGTTTTTTTTGTTTCTATCTAGGCCCACCATTTTTTTTTATTTTGCACATAGAATTCTTATTTTTTTCAGATTTTTTTATTTTGCACATAAAAATTATTTTATTATATTTAATGACCACATCGTTACTCAATCGCATCATAGAACATTTAATTTTGTCAAAATTTTATATAATACAAAGAATTTAAAGTATATTCTAAAAAAAAACGCAGGTAAAGCTCGTTTGGAACCTCAAATTTATTAAAAAATGAGATGATTTGATTTCAAATCTAATAGTTGGTAGATAAATGACTAAGATTTAAACTTTAATAAAATTCCAGTCAAATCACATATTTTTTTTTATCATAAAATAAATCTTACCAAAATATATCAGATTTGTGTGAAAATTCGGTAGATATTTTACCTAAAATATTAAAATTACAAGCATAACTTTAATTATATTGACAAATAAAATAAAACAAATTGATAAGTAAATACAACATATTATATAGACAGAGATTTTTAACCTAATCATATAATCCATCAGTTATATATACGATGATCCAAATCCTCCACATTCATATTTTTCCCCTTATTTTTTTAAGTAATTTGTTGCACCTCTCTAGTCTTACACGAATCTTTTGTTTGTTACATAAAAATAGTAAAATTGAAAACTTGATTGTTACAAAATGTCAAGGGTAATAACTAAAGAACGAAAATTATTATTTAATCAGCACTGATATTGGTGATAATTTGATTCGTTAAGAGAACTTTATGCTACAACAATCAACTCTTTCAAGTGCATCTATTACCTTAGAACTTTGACACATTTTTTCATTGGAAAAATATTGCTAGTTACCTGAGTTAGAGATGATTTTTAATTCTTTTGAAAATCAAACAACAATCACATAATACATATTTGGTGTAGTAAAATTTAACAATATAAGACATTTTAATTTGGGATATTTTAGTCAAATGGTTATATATGAATTTCATTTCTATTATATTTAAAGATATTTCAAACGACTGAAACGAGATCCATTTTTTCTTTTGAAAATTCAACCATAAGACTTTATTATGAAATGATTTCATCTCTACTAATTAAGTTGAAATGAATTTTTTTCTAACGAGAATTTGGTTCCAAACATGGTGCTAATATTGTATTTTTGTAAAAATTGAAAATAGCGATCGAATATAAGAATTTGAAAATTGCCTTCATAAGAATTATATGAAAATTGCTTTCATAAGAGTTGTTTTTATCTGGAATTAAAATCACTGCTTGCATTTTATACGAGAACCGCCGTCGTTTTATGCTGAACCCCAACCGCAAGAAGAGAAACGTAAATTGCTATTGCCAGACCAAATTTATACACGCCCCCATAACAAAAGCACTCTAATTTTCCGTGGAAGCAGTAAATCTGTCTCTGCCATTAACAATCCACAAAAATGGTGCCTATCTTCTTCAGTCCCTAAACAAGCAACTTTCTTCGAACAAACACCAAATCGCTCCCGATGGAAGAGAAACCGGACGGAAGCTCAGCAGCCGTAGCAGCTGCGGCAGCTGACTCGCCAGCATCAGCCGAGCCGGCATCATCTTCCCGGCGTCGAGCTGGAGGGCACAAGAGGAAAGCCAACGCGCTTTTCGCATCCGGCTTTTCATCTACTCAGTCAAAACGGCTCACTCGTGAGAAAGCTGCGATCTCTCAGTCTCCGATCCACAATGGCCCGCTCACCAGAGCGCGCCAGGGCCCTAGTAATTTAGGTTCATCTGTCTCGTCCGGCACTGCAGCTGGCGTCAAGCTCGAGGAAAACGCAGCTTCGGCGGCGGCGGCGGATGTCTCGTTGGTGGCTGCAGCGAGGGACGAGGAAGGTAGTAAGTTGGAGGAGCTGGAGGCGGCAATGGAAGCGGAGTTCGAGGCTATTAGATCTCGAGATTGTAACTCTCATGTAGTGCCAAGCCATTGTGGTTAGTAGTGGAAATTTCGATTTTGTGGTACTTGCGATTTTCATTTCTTTTAATTCTAAGTTAGTTACAGTTTTTCGAAAGCTTATTTTGTAATTTTTTCATTTAAGAAACTTTAGTTTCTATGGATTTTGTTAGTTCACATTTTTTTGAGTGAAAATATTTGTAGATTTTTCTAAGATTTTGCTCGCTTTCTTGTTGCAGGTTGGTTTTCCTGGACAAAAATTCACGCTGTTGAGGAGCGTACATTGCCTTCGTTTTTTAATGGAAAGTCACAAGTACGGACGCCAGATGTGTATATGGAGATACGTAATTGGATTATGAAGAAATTTCATGCTAATCCAAGCACAAGTATTGAGGTGAAAGATTTGTCCGATCTTGAAGTTGGGGATGCAGATGCAAGGCAGGAGGTGCTAGATTTTTTGGACTATTGGGGATTGATTAACTTCCACCCATTCCTGCTAACAGATTCTGGTGTTACTTCTGATGGTAGTGTGGAAACTGCCAAAGATAACTCAGTGCTGGAAAAATTGTTTCGGTTCGATGATATTCAACCTTGCACGCCTAATGTTCCTAATCCTAGCCTGGCAACTCCATCCGTGCCATCTAGACTGTTTCCTGAGTCTGCAATTGCTGAAGAGTTGATCAAGGCTGAGGGACCAGCTGTTGAGTACCACTGCAATTCTTGTTCAGCTGATTGCTCTCGCAAGCGTTACCATTGTCAGAAGGAGGTTGGTTGTTTCCTAGATTCATTGTTTCTTACTACGCATGTGGGAGATGCATTTTGCTAAACTAAATCAGTACCTGCGTATTGAGTTCCCAATTCACCATTGACCTAGTGTGATTTAATTTGAAACTCTCCTGTTCAGTGTTCAGTCTATGAAATGAAGTTTTATAGTGAAAATGCTATTGAGAGGATGCCGAGTTTTTGGTGCTCTGCATGCCTTATTCTTAAATAGAAGAGTTTTGCTTCCTTGATAGAGACTTAAGATAGAAATGCCTATTAACTATTAGTTTGAACTTTGATCCCTTTTCATCTTTACTCTGATGTGTTTTCTTTCTGATTGTGTGTTGAATCATGATGAACAGGCAGATTATGATTTATGTGCTGATTGCTTCAGTAATGCAAAGTTTGGCTCAAACATGTCGTCATCAGATTTTATTCTCATGGAACCTGCTGAGGCTCCAGGTTTAAGTGGTGGAAAGTGGACAGATCAGGAGACCTTACTTCTTCTTGAAGCATTAGAACTATATAAAGAAAACTGGAACGAGATTGCAGAACATGTTGCTACAAAGACCAAAGCTCAATGTATACTGCACTTTGTTCAAATGCCCATCGAGGACACCTTTTTTGATTGTGATGATGATACGAGTGGAACTTCTAAAGAGATTGCAGAGCCAGCTGCAGTCATAGATGAGACACCTGTCTCTCAAGAAGCCCCCGAAGACTGTGAGAGTAAGACTGGTTCCAAAGAGGAGCAGCCCCAGACTTCCCCTTCCCCAGTGGAGCCTTCAAAACCAGAAGATGCAAGTGAAGTAAAAGCTTGTCCCGAGACAGGAAAATCAGAAGATAATATTGAAGTTAAGGCTGGTCAAGAAATTGTAATTGGCCAGGAAATTTCGAAAGTGGAAGATGATTGTGAAGTTAAAGCTGTCCAAGAAGTAGGTGAGAACTTTGCGCTTAAAGCTCTTACTGAAGCATTTGAAGCTGTTGGTTGTCTTCAAACGCCTGAAAACCATCTTTCATTTGCTGAAGTTGGAAATCCTGTCATGGCTTTGGTAAGTTGAAGAATAATGTGCTGAAAGTTAGGGCCTTTTTAAGGGTGCACTCTGACCTATAATCTATCCACAATAAGTGTTTGTCAGTCTAACTAGCGCATCATTGGCCTAACATAAGTGCTTCACAGTTTAGAGTGAATAAGTTTCTGTAGCATGCTCATGGCTAACAATATTAAGGACATTTGCTTTTGCCTTTCTCTCCAGCTCCTAGGTTTTGTGTCTTGCTACTTCTTATCCTGACCCTTTTTTAGATTTTAAGGTTCCTGTCTCCCTGTACCCTTCTCCTATCTGCATTGAGGTTTCAATCTATAGTGTTCTCGTATTTTTTCGGTTACTCACAGTGAAACACAAGCACAGTTTAATGTGCAAAAACACACCTTTGTATTGTCTGATATCCAAAGGATTATGCCTTAGATTCTGTGCTGAAAAACACATCTGATTGCATTTGCTCTGTCAGAAGTGCTGTTAGTCCTTCAACTTATATGTTTTTGTTTTCCATAGGGAGCGTTTTTGGCAAGATTGGTAGGGCCTGAAGTTGCTATTGCTTCAGCACGCAGTTCTTTGAAATCCTTATCCTGTAGTTCACCCAGCATGCAACTGGCAGCAAAGCATTGCTTTCTTCTGGAAGACCCACCAGATGACAAAAAGGAGCAATCTATTGTTGATTGGTATGTGAACCTTTATTCCCACTTAGGTTTCTTTGACAATTTTTGAAATTTGTCTCATGTCAATGAGGTTTGCAGTGTTGCCAACGAAATGGCTGATCGTGATTCTCAAAAAGATAGAAATGAGGATGAAAACCAGAAAGAGAACTTGTCTACCACAGTTATGTGTGACGGGGACATGTTAAATGACATTGACAAGAAGAGCATCGAAGATCCTGTTCCAGAAGGAAAGAAGCCACTGGATTCTTCAAATGACGAGTCCTCAGAAAAAGTAAACAATGCAAATGAAGCAAGCACTGCAGTCACTCAAGAGGAGGTTGGACCTTCCAAATTGAAAGGATCTGGCAATTCAGAGTTAGCAGAGGATTACCCACCTGGTTTTGCAAAGGAAACAGTTAAGACTCCATCAAAGTCAGACTGCCCGCCAAGTTCAGTGGAGGAGCCACAGGGAGAATCAGCGGAAGTGCATTCTAACATTACAATGGCTGCTAAGGATGTAGATATAGTGCCTGACTTGAAGCCTTCAGAAAAGAATGAACCTCATCAAATTGCCGTGCCTATGTGCGTAGATGAACCGACTTCAGAGGCACCAAAAGATGTAGATGCTGTGTCGGATTTGATGTGCTCAGACAAGAGTGAACAGCAGGTGCCAGTAAAATCAATCTCAGTGGGAGAGCAATCTCAACCTCCTGAGGCATCACAGGATGTAGATATGTCCTCTGTGCCTTCTGAGCTGAACGAACCTAAGCACTTGATTTCACCTAATTCTGTTGTGGAAAACAAAGAAATCACAGGTATGTCTCCCTCCCTCCGTCTCTCTTTGTCTTCTTGTAGAGGAGTTGTTACTGAAAAACTAAGTGTTTTAGGATACCAAACATCCCAGTTGATCATTTGATAGTTTTAAGGATCTTTCTCATCATCCTTTACACCTGAAACCAACTTTTCCTGACAAAGCAAACTGTATTTCGCTTTAGCCGGAGAGTGTACCTTTACCAAAAGTTGTGCCTCTGATTGTGAGCTCTCTTCATTTGTTTGCCTTTTGCAGTCGATGACCCAAAAGAGACTAAGAAGGAGAAACCTGATCGTCAAGTGATTAAAGATGATAGCATTGATAGAATTAAGCGTGCCGCAGTGGCTGCACTCTCAGCTGCAGCAGTGAAGGCAAAAGTTCTTGCAAACCAGGAAGAGGACCAAATCCGACAGCTTGCTGCTTTTCTGATAGAAAAACAGGTATTTAATAGTCTTCTAGGGTCTCAAATGTTGTTATCTGCTATAGCTTTACTGTAACAATCTTGTTGATGACTCCATTTGTTGCAGTTGCATAAGTTGGACATGAAATTAGCTTTTTTCAATGACATGGATGGTGTGATAGCAAGGGTGAAGGAGCAACTGGACAGATCAAGACAGAGGCTTTACCATGAGCGAGCACAGATAATCGCCACACGTCTTGGTCTGCCGGCTAACTCATCTAGAGCAATTCCACCATCATTACCTGCCAACAGAATTGCAATGACTTTCCCCAATTCACTTCCAAGGCCCCCAATGATGATGGCTTCCCAAAGGCCACCAATATCGAGATCCATGGGCGTATTGCCTCCCAACACTTCCAACCCATTTGTATCCCCAAGTACAGCAGGGAATTCAATTAGGCCCTCTGGCCAGGACATATCTTCAGTTGGAACGAAGTAATCTTTCTCTAGGAATTCTTGTGAATAGAGTTTCATTGATTTTTCACGCTGGTTTCCTGTGACAACTACTCCAAGTGAGTGCTCTTCCCTTTTGTTCTTAATATATAATTTGTCCAAATCTGATAAGAGTCTGATTAGAAATTGACTTGTTCTGGTTTGGAGAAATTAAATCTAGACTTACACTATTAAGTTTGATGTCAACCACCCGTTTCATGTAAACCTGATATGCCTACGACAGTTGTTATTTTCATTGTTTCTCATGCATGAGCTTTATTGTACCATGTATATCTTGTGCTTTATGTGAGAGCTTTAATGCCTTTTTTTGGTCGTTTGTAGTGGAGTTAACTCTGGAGGGTCATGGGTGGCACTGATTTAATTCCAGCTGCTAGGCCATTGCTCTGCAAGCATAACAAGCATCTCATACATGGCATTTATGCTGAAGGGAAGCTTCGCTTCATCCCTACTCTCCCCGATAAAACATTGGTCTGGTGAAAAAAAGAGATCAGCCATGGAAATCTTAGTTAGTTGCTAACATTTTTTCCCCACAGCGTTCCCCGTCTGAGATAAAGAAGTACAGGGATGTAGCCCACTTATGGAATTTTGCTGATGGCTTTAATTTCTAAGGTCTGGTAAAATATGATGTAGAAATGTTATAGTTAGCAAAAGTGAGTTAGTTTGTAGTCTGTGACGAACTTTGAGAGGGATGCAAAAAGAGAGGATATTATAACTCTGTATTGCTTACTGCTCGAAGATTTTGTTGCCAGGTAGAAGAGGTTATTTTCGTTGTTGATTTTACCATAAATGTTATGATGTGCTGTGGTTATATAAAATTTCCCTGATTTATTTTATTCATTTTTGGTCATAAAAACTCCGGTACAGTAGTTACATCACCCCCTCACTTTACTACTGCTTTCTAGAAAATTGGAATCAAAAGAGTCAACACAAGTGTGACATACTCATCCAAAATTTTCGAATAAAATAGCCAACACGTGTAAGTTGAAAATGCATTTAGGTTGAGAGGTAGGAATAGGATATTCAACATGCAAATTTTGTGTTTAAGAGCTCAGCAACTATTATAATTGGAAAATAAGGGTAAACGATAAGAGTACAGACGATTGTACTTGTCAACAGTAACACCATAGTACCAGGGAAGATATCAAACACAACAAGAACTAATCAAATAATTGTACACAAATGGCACCAGAATCAAAAGTGATGGACAGATTTAATTCCCACACAATTTACAGTCTAGCCTCATTCACACAGATAAGACTCGTTAAACATGGCCAACCACTTGCGCGCGAATGATGCCTTTGAAGCCGACGAATCAGGCCATGAACGACGCCGCCTAAGAAGCTGACGAATCAGGCCATGAGTATCAGCACTCGCATCCACTTGACCTAGGCTGACTGCTGCTTCCAACATCGATGGTGTCTGGCAGGTATCTTTAACACCACAAAAAATCCACCAGCAGCACAAGCCAAAATAATGAAATTAGTATCTATTTAGAATGTGTATAAAAAATATTCAAGGGCACTCATTATCCAACATAGTAAAAAATGTTGAACGATGACTGTAAACACACAGTCACAAGCTACTTGCAAACTGAGATACTGAGTATAAGAAACTCAAACTAGAACCACTGATAACTACCTGGAACATCCTACTGCTACTTAAAAGGGGATGGGAATTCTTGGTGATTTGACTAGCAATTTAAATTCCAGTGAACTAGACATACATTGGACTAGTGAGCATCCCTAACAGTGTAAACAACCGACACAAAATAAAGGTGTCCAGGTGGTTAGTTTTCTAACTTACATCTCCTCTTCTTCTCCACTCTTCAGGGCATTCTTTGCTATGCATTGGAAAGCTTCCTCCACATTAATGCCTTCCTTGGCAGATGTTTCAAAGTAAGGGATGTTTCCTTTTGAGGCACACCATGCCCGTGCCTTTTTCTCTGAAACCTGAAATACAAAAAACATGCGATGCATTAACTTAAATTTCAAGCAGAAAAGAAACAGAAACATAAATAATGTTGAAAGGATTCAGTCAGATGCATACCACTCTACTATTTCCACCATCCACATCCACCTTGTTTCCAAGAACAACAAATGGGAAGTTCTCAGGATCTGAAGGACTTGCCTGCAGAAAGTTTCACAAATTATCACCAATACAATTTTTATCTAGTATATCTAGATTTTGCTAGACATACATCTCTGTGTGAAGAATAGAAGGCCCACCTGAATGAGGAATTCTTCTCTCCAGTTATTGAGGTTGTCAAATGATTTCATCGAATTAACATCATATACTAGAACACAGCAATCAGCGCCACGATAGAAAGCAACACCAAGGCTTTGGAATCTTTCCTGGCCAGCAGTATCCCAGATCTGCCAAAACAATAAGATGCCAGCTAAATTATTTGGTACAGTGAATAAACCCAAAACTTTACAAACATATAAAGCAAGGAGAAGAATCATCAAGCTGAAAAGAAATTCCTAGTGCCTCCAGTTGAGGCATGGATTTAAGTTGCACCAAATAAATATGGTAATTGGTGTAGGTAAAACCCAAGCATCCATCCTAACACAACAAACCAACACATCAACCGACTAGTACCTCTTTTAGAATCATGGGTTGGTAAAACATTAAAAGTAGAAGTGAGTTAGCACAAAGCGAGATGCCACTTCCAATCTTAGCCTCGTTTACAAGTTCATCTGTGAATTGACTCCATGTAAATTGCCCATTTAAAGTTACAAAAGATCAAATAGAGGTACATCTCTTTTGCCTTAATCCCCAGATTAAAATGTAGAGAATATTCAATGAATCAATACTTTGTCCTGTCCAAAAGCCAAACTAAATCGTAAATCCATAACAATTCAATTCAAGGCCTACGCCGCGCAAGTCAAGAAAACCATATATGCATTGCTTGTAGTGTATAATCATCAAATTATAGCAATTCGTAATTATCCTTCAATGGCCACCGTCATCCAACAACATTGTGTACATAGACAACCTTAAATCTCTACGCCATAATAAAGAAGCATTTAATAAACCCAATAAATGCATCTAAAACTGATGGAGCAATTCCCTAAAACCACATACTCAAGTATAAAAGCCACGGCAAAGAGAATTTAAGTCACAACATGATCTACTCAAGTTTAAAACCAAGTAAGCTCAACTGGTACTATTAACCTGTAAAGTGAAGAGCCTATCTTCAAATTGCACTTCCTTAGTCAAGAAATCAGCTCCAATTGTGGCCTTGTACTGATTGCTAAACTTCTTATTTACATATCTAAAATCAGCACATTAAAGAAAACAAAACCAACACACATCCAACTCTCTCCTTTCAAGTGTCAAAAACACAAATCTCCATATCAAAAAAAAAAAAAAATGCCAAAGGATACTGATTCATCAAAGACGTCTTTCCAACCCTGCGCATCATAGAAAAAAAAATGCTCTCATCAGAAACAATGAACACATAATTACAAAAGCACCATAAACTACAAATAAGTTCAATTATTGACCTAAGTTGAGTTTACAAATTCATCAAAATTAAACATGAAGCGCAATTGCGTTAAAATTACTCAATCGGATAAAAAATCTCGCAGTGAACATTACAAAGAGAGATCGATCAGGTCAAGTTTCGCGATCTCGAAGATCCGCCGAATCAAAGCTTCTACCAATTCATTTAATCAAACAACGTAGATACACGTAAGCAAGAAGTAGCAGTAGCAGTAGAAGTAGAAGAAGAGAAGAGCAAGAGACAGACCCGCTGTCGCCGAGGATGATGACCTTCAAAAGAGTTCTCCTGCGGGACGGCATAGCTGCTGATTGCTTGATCGATCGATCGATCTATCTATCCAAGGAGAAAGAAGAGAGTTCGGTTTGCTTCTTTTTTCTTACTGGAGCGAAGAAGATTAGCTATGCGTCAGCTGTTTCGAGCCTAATGTTTTTGTTTTTATTTTTTATTTTTTTATATAGTTATTGTTCGTCTGCTTGGTCACTGAGAGCTGGTAGTGACCTGTAATTTGTTGCGTTTTGTAGCAATTTCTAAGTTCCCATTTTTATAATTATAATATAATATTATTATTGTTATTATTTTATGGGGAAAGTTCTGGAATGGCAGCAGAATAACCCCCGTTTGGTTGACACTTAAAGCCCAAATCCAATGGGGCCCAAGACTCAAGATCCAATGGTCTTTTTTGAATGCTTGATTTAACCTTTTTCCTTTTTCATTCTCCAAAGCCCAAAGCTTCTCTTAGAGTTCCTTTTCACCTTTCTTTATTTATAAGAGCTTACAAGTTGATTTTCTTTATTAATATCTTTTTCTAGTAGTTTTCTTTATTATATAAAAAAAAGACAAATTTTGAAATTAACATAAGTACTGTAGATGATAAAATCTAAAAGAAGTTTAATAAAAAAAACATAAAAATTGGGACAACTGTAAAAAAAATACAAAATCTGCTGCAAAAATTACTTTAAAAAGATAAAAAAAAAAAAAGACGAAGAAGAACTCTGGCAAGTCATAAATTACCATATTTTGTGCTGTGGAGGTGGTTTAATTAATCATCAAATGATCTGTCCCGTTTAAATTGGAAGCAATATATTTACCGACCACGAATAAATAGATAAAGAAAAACGTCAAAAAAAACTGACTCAAACAAGAAACACAAGAAAAAAAACAAAGAATATGTTTCAACTTTCAACTACAGTCTTCTTCTCCTAGACTTCCAATAATTAAGGATCTAACAAATCTCTAAAAATCATCAATGGTGCAACACAAATATAGGAAAATTACAACTGAAATAATAAAAACATTAAATTCCCTCCAATTAGTTGGATGTTTTTGTGTATATCAATCAAGAGCTCAAAATACGCTTCTCCTCTCTTCTTTTATGCCCACTAATAATACCATTGCCATAACTTTTACTTCCTTTCTACCATTTTCCCAATCTCCCGTCCTTTTCTTCTTTGAGGTATTTTTCTTCTTACCGGTTATAGTACTACTCATGGTTCTTTTTGTGAAAAGTCATTCTCCTTTCGTCATTTTTTATCAATTGATATGGAGATAAATTCCACCGTTATAAGCTACATGGATTGGTCTAGTAGTGAGAGATTAGAAAAAAATCAATTTAACGTTCAAATTAAGTTAAATTTAAATCAAAATAAGAGTTGGAATGTCATAATTAGACCATTTTTTAAAAAAATA
>NBIL01084084.1:0-13366 GCA_002752925.1 Viola pubescens var. scabriuscula | reverse complement strand
ACAATATTTATGATAGTGGAAAATGCAGAGGAGAAAAAAACATGGCTAAGCAACAATGACATTTTGGAAAAACAAATCTTTCTTAACATTTATGGCTATTCTCGTGCATCAAATCTAAAAGCTAAATCACTTTTAATAGCCTTATTGGACCTCAATAAACAATGTTAATTAGAGGCAGAGAAATACAAGAGGAGGAGGAGGGGAAGAGGACGCAAAGCAAGGAATCTTACAAATACAAAGAGAAGAGAGGGCTAAAAAAAAGGTGGTATGGTCCAAATCATGGGCTAATGACTCGAAAGGAAAATGCATTGCAACCTGTAGCTTGACGTTAATTGTCATTGAGCTGTATTTTTGCTAATTGTTTGACATTATTGAAGCTGATGAATTGTATAGTAAAAGAATCCAAGCTTCACATGTTTATTAAAACCGCGTCCTTGATTGATTGGTTACAAATTAATTACGGGCGGGAGTAATTAAGAAATTAATTAGGAGAGGGATTATTATTTATTTTTTTCTCAATCTTCCCCGATGATCCAACAGGGAAAATGCAGATTTCATTTCAGGGAACAATTGAATAAATAAATAAAGAAAGAAAGAAATCAAATAAGATGATTTTCTTAGGTAACAAATATATACAAAGGATTGATTGAAAAAAAAAATTCAAGAAAATATGACAAATTTCCTTCCTTATATTTTTATATACTTTGGATTTGTTAACATAGAATTTTATATATGTTTTAAATCTCTATTGATATATTTATCACCGATCAGACAACCAGATAATTAATTAATTTAAGATCAATAGAAATTGTAATTAAGAAATTTGTCGATCTTCAACTCAGAATTAATGTTAAAATCTAAATAATAGAAAAAAAAAACATGGTAAAAAGGAGTATAAATGAAAGAAGGCAAATTAAAAGGTCAATAATGTCTGTAGCTTAACTAAATACAGTAGAGTAGTCCCGTCTCTCCGCGTAGAAAGTTTAAGTTTGAGAGAAAGAAAGGGTAGTTTCGGGATTTCAAGTCCAATTTCATTTTCTTTAAATTTAAAGTCATGAGAGAGAGACGTGCAAAGTTTTGAAAAGAAAAAAAACAGAGGAAGAGTTTCTCGAGAAAACAGAGGAAGAGGAGGTTCGTTAATTACAACAAAAGGAGAGAAAAAAGAACAGAAGAAGAAGAAGATGGGTACTGTTATATTGTACGAAGATGATTTGATTTTGGGATCATCATCAATTTCACAGTACTGCAGAATTTGCCATGAAGCAGAATTCGAAAGCTGCAAAAGCTTGGAAGCTCCATGCGCTTGTTCTGGAACTGTCAAGGTAAATATTCAAAATTCAAAACTCCATGTTTCTTTCCTTTTCTAATCCTTAATTTGTTTGATATTTGGTAGTAAAATTTCGGTAACTGGGTTCATGTCCTTCTTTTGAAATTTGTGTTCTTGGGTTTTTTTTTCCCTTTCCAGTTTGCTCATAGAGATTGCATACAGAGATGGTGTGATGAGAAAGGCAGCACAACTTGTGAAATTTGTCTCCAGGTAATTTGATTTTGGTGATTAACTGATATTTGATGAGAAATTATTAGCGATTTCTTTCATGATATGAAAACAAATTTGATATGTTTTTGTTGTTTTTGTCCAATTTCTGAATTGGGTTTGATGTCAGTTTTTGTTTTAACTTTTAAGAATTTCAGTTGATTACCTTCGACTTTAATTTTCCTTCCTCTGTTTACTAACGTCAGTTCTGGTTTTCGTGTTCTTTAATCTTTCTCCTCTGTTTAATTTTTCTGTAAACGCTTTCATCATTTCAGTTTGTTGTTGTGGTAGTAAGATTTTATATTTGGTTGAATTTCTTTTTCCTCGTGAAAAAAAAAAGGAAGTTCTTGATCCTGAGTCAAAACGGATTAGAAAAGAAACTCTTTTTTTCTTTTTTCTTTTTTCTTTATATTGTTTTATCCAAGCTGAGTCAGAGCATTCAATGAATGAGCTTATAGATATGGCGTTACGTGTTAGAAGAAGGTTTGAATTTCAGTGATGACAAGTTATTATTACTAATTAATTAAATTATCTATAGTTATTAGATTAATTATTAATGATATGGATTAAGTGTTTTTGGGAATTTGTGCAGAATTACGAACCAGGATACACGGCAGCAGCACCAAAAAAGAAATCTCAGCTCATTGATGGAATGACGATTAGGTACATATTCTACCAAACAAATTAGCAGCAAAAATATCAATTTATTTTAATTAATTACTCTTTATAACGGATAAATATGGGGTGAAAAAGCCACGTGGAAACATCTTTGCCAAGTGGGCACTGCACGTCACAGATATACTAGAATATTTGGGCCCCCTCCACCTCGTTATACTCATCTTTATTTGCAGTTCTGCTAAAAAGCAAAAACGTGCCTTACAATTAGATGCGAGCTGTTGGTCTTGCTTCTTACTAATTTTTTAATAATCTTTTTTTGTTTGAAAGAGAGAATTTTTGAATTTCTTGTGGATTAAAATATAGAGTGCTAAATTGTAAACCGTTTGATCGATCGATCGATTGATGATGATAGGGAGAGTGTGGAGATTGAGATTACAAGAAGAGAAGAAGATGATGAAGGAGAAGGAGAGGCACAAAGGCAAACCCGAGGATTTGTGGTTATTGCTCAACTAGATAGTGTCAACAATGAGTGCACCTCATCTTCTGATAGAACCACCTCTTGCTGCCGCACTTTAGTTCTATCCGTAAGTTTTTCTAATTTTATTAAATTCGACGTGAATAAAATTAGTAATCGTCGTGTTATTTATGTTAAATCTATATGTGATGACAAATGATGGGAGAATTGGTATTTTGGAATTTGGATTGGTGGGCAATTATTACTATTATGTCCGGTGTCTTTGGACGGTTGGACCAAAAATAACATTTAAAAATTGGGTGGTTTTGGGTTTTGGTTACTGGTTAATTTAAGTCGTGGAAAGTGCCGTAGCTAAGCTAGAAAGAGTCAAAATTGAAGAAATTGAAAGTGAGGTCAGACTCAGTGGTGTGATATAGGGTGGCTAGCTAGATACCAGTTGTCAAAAAGAGTAGACCCACCCAAGTATGTTGGACCGTTGGTCGTCACCCCCAATGACAAATTTGAAAGTATTTTTCGGTAGTAAAATAATAATAAGGTCTTGAATTCGAGTATCATCTGTGTAAATTTATAAACTCATCATGCAAAACCTTAAATACAGTAGTAATTGACGTAATTTTTTTCCACATAAATCTAGTATATTTTTTACTTGTTAATATGATCCTCGGAAATTCATTAAAATTGTCTTGTTAATTGAATTTGACAGTTTACAATCGTTATGCTTATGAGGCATCTTTTTACCACACTAACCGGTGAAACAGAAGATTACCCATTTACCCTTTTTACCGTAAGTGTTTTTACCTTTTCAGTTTCCTTCCTTCTCCTGAGTTCTTGTTCATGTTCTTGAACTGAATCAAGTTTGGAACCTCATTTTTTGTTCGATTCTTTTCGTTTTGGTGTGTATTTTTGCAGATACTTGTACTAAGGGCTAGCGGGATTCTCATTCCAATGTATTTAGTTTTCTGGACAATATCAGCCATCCAAAAAAGCATCCAGCGACAACAATATTATCAGGTTAGTTAGCAACCCTCACCTACAATAAAAAATAATACTGTACAAAATTTTAAACACTAATTCTTTCCTTACCTGTCTTCTACATTATCAGGGTTATTACGACGATAACACCTCAAACTCGGATGAAGATGACGAAAATGACGAGCAACATCGGCTGCAACATTTAGTATAACCACCTTACCAACTTTTCTTTTCCTCTAGAAAAAAGAAAAAAGAAAACATTACTTGTATGGAGCATTCCTCAATGCTCGTCTTTGTCAATATTCCTTCCCATTTTTGCGGCTATTGGAAGAAATGTAAAAAAAAGAAACAAAAATGTTCAGATTAACAAACATGTCACATTCAAGATCAGTTATCAAAGAATCCCTTTTCCTACCCACCATTCAACAAGAGTTTTAAAATATGCAAGAAAAAACTAGTGGAAGGACGAACCAACATGCTTCAATCTGCACTATCTTTCAGTGCAAGGCAATGGCGTGATCAATATTTTTTTACACAAAGATGGGAATGGCCAATAACCTAACACTAGTTTGGTTGAACCCACCATCTCATTTGACATTACAACCATTTACAATACAAAGCACCAACAATCGGGTACGCATCACTTTTTTCGACAAAAATATAGTTATTATGTACAAAAAAGTTGGTTAACCCTGCCTCATCCTAGTAAAGCGACTTCGCGTATGGATCTAATCTAGCTGGATATGCAATTGACAGATACAATTGTTTATGCAGCATGCTCTCACCCAAAATTTCAGCCTCAATTTGATAATCGATAGTTAAAAAAACTCAACGAGTATCTCCTTTCATGTAAAAGCATGCCGCCTAATGACTTGAAAAACCAAGGGTTCAACTGATGTTAGTTTTGTCCCGTAAGTGATCTTGCCTGAGCCTGAAGTTCAGTTAAGGAACTTGCACCAAGACTTTTACAAGAACTGCCGGAACTGAAGTTTGTTGCATCTTTGAACAAATTTTGGATGAAGGCTACAATCTCGTCGCAGCGTTGGGAGGTTTGACTTCCCCTATGCCCTGTTCCATTCTTACCGTATGTAGCCTCAAATTGCTTGGACTTAGCAGCAGCTTTTACGAGTACAGAATCTGGGAGTCCTGGGAAAAATCAGAATAACTGGACTTCATACTCTAATGCAAGGAAAAGAGTAGCCAACAAAATAATGAATAGAAACTTTTGAGTCAACATCTTTTCATTCGGTTCACTTGTCCAAGTAATGTTCATTCGTGCACTCAAACAATTCCAGGATTCAAATGATTTTAAAAGCCATGAGTACCAAGATTTCTAGTTCTTACATATTTCCAAACAAGACAAAAAGGGGAAAAAAAGAAAAAAATGAAAGAGCAAGAGAGATTACCAGCCAGTCTTGCAACATTTACACCATAGCTTTTAGGGCATGCACCAGAGGTCAACCTATGAAGAAAGGTAACCTCTTCAACGGCTCCTTGCCCATCTCCAACTTTACATGACATGTGGCAGAGGGAGACCTGCACAAAACATAAAAGAAACACTACAAATCAGAGAACATCTTCAAGAGAAGTCATTCCGTTCTACTTTGTGCAGATAAAGAATGAGTCACAATCAATTACAGTAAACTGACAAGAAAATAAGGCTTCAACTATCAGATTGTGAACAAAAATTATTTATTGCACCGAATCATGCCAAAAGATCAGCAAGCACATTCAGGACATCAAATAGTACTACTACAAATTCAAAGAGCTTCAGTTACAGAGGAAAAGGAAAACTGTGAAGCATTAACGAACAGAAGAGAGTCATACCTTAGGGTCATTCTGGTAATCTATAGCTAATCGATGATAGTGAGTTGAAAACATTCCTCGACAGTGTACCCTGTGGACAAAATGATCAAGCACAGCTTCCCTGCCAAGCAAAGAAGACCAGAAAGGAGAGGTAAGGTTCAGTATATACAGCATCTAAGAATGCATGAAACACTCATTGCCAAGAAAGAAAAGGCTTATTCCAAATACCCATTCACTGGCTCACTTACGCTATTGCTTGTCCATCAGAAGTTGATGTACCTCGTCCAAGTTCATCCAGCGCTACCAGAGAATTACGAGTAGCTGATGACTGTATGAAAGCCATGTGAAAAAACTTAAATGAGATAAACTTCTGTGAACAAGTGCAGACTCTAGAATGGCTTAATCCAAATGTTGTTTAATTATTTAGAGCAAATGGTCAGATGCATGTTTCATCCTAACATATCTCTAAACGCCATCGTTCCATCCTCATGCATTCATTCGCATACGGACTGTGACTTTAATAATTTGTTTTTCTAAATCTAATGCTCTAAATCTCCAATAACCTCACCAGCATCAGCGCTGTCTCTGAAAGCTCTGTTAAGAAAGTACTCTGGCCTGTCATAATGTGGTCTTTTGCACCCATCCGTACAAATATTCGATCAACAGGTGATAACTCAAAACTTTCAGCAGGTACATGAGCTCCTACCTGTGGGAGAACCATAGTTAAGGTACGTGGAGAAAAATGATGCAACATTGATAGAGAACCAAAGAAAAGGAAAAAAACCTGGGCCAGAATTACAGCCAAGCAAACTTGCCGAAGAAGAGTAGACTTTCCACCCATGTTAGGACCAGTGAGCAGGAGAAAGCTAGCACTACTGGAGCCACCAATGTTAATATCATTAGGGACAAATGCACCCTTGCCTAAAGAGTCACTTCTTAAGATAGGGTGTCCCAAACTTTTTGCCGCAAAGCACGGAACTTCACTTGACTGTGATAAATCTAAGATGACTGGACGACACACTGGTCCTTCAAAAAAGTCACTAGCTATAGCCAGACTGATCAAAGCATCCAGTTCTGCAACATGAAATAAGAAATTCCATTTAAGTCACATGAAACAAATTCTATCATTCAAATTTACATCATATTAGTCTTCAAATAAATGAAAAATTCAACCATTTTTTCAATGATTCAGGGTTCAAAAGAAAATTTCTACAAGGACTCAATATCTATTCCATGACATTTGATTGGACTTGCATGACAAAGAGATGCAAAAACAGAAGTCACTCTGATCAGTGAAATACATTGATGAATCTGCAGCTGCAAATGTGAGGTTAAATACTATTTTCATCAATGCATATGCACATGGAAAAGCATATTTGCATTACACTGAATATTTCAAGCATGCAATCAAACATGAAAAACCACATGAGATCATAGCACAGCAAATAAGCCATTCGTATCCAGTCTCCCATATCCCCCGCAGAGAGTTCGTTCACAAACCTGCAGTCACAGAAACCAGCTGCCTCCACTTATCATGGTGCTCACAGAAGCGTGCAATTAATCTCTGCAAAATGCTCTTCAAAGCTGTCTCCTTTCCGGATTCAGCCAATGAGAGCTCTCCTAAGAACTTCTTGATAGATGGAGTCCAATACCTGTAAAAGCCCTGCATGCTCCCCACAGTTTCAAAATAAATATCTCAAGGATGAAAGAAATTTCTGGAATAACCTTCAGTTAGTTTTGCCAAGGCAAATTTAAGCTTTCAGCCACAATGCATGTCCAAAAATTTATGTCAAGACCTGGAAAGAAACTGATCTAAAACGTAGTGCAAGAGTTACTAAATTCTAAGCTACTTCCGTTGCATTCCTAAAAAGAATCACAACAATGTGTTAAGAATGATAAATAAGCAAGAAAACTTCTGCATTAGCTGAAAGGTATGGGTTCACAGCATAAATCTTAACACAGGACTCAAAAGGTATTCACATATACTAGCAATGGTGAAGTGCTATCTGCCACTGGAACAAAGAAAATGGGATGAGACCGTAGCTACTTTTTTTTTTTTGGGTTAAATAGCTACTTTGTTCAATTGTTATTAATCATGATGGTTGATATCCATGCAAAGGCGGTGAAGTAAGGCAACTGATTTTATTTGAGGCGCCATTATGTTTACCACTTGCCTTTTTGGATGAACGTAATTCGTAATCACGAGGAATATTCCCACGCAGATGCTCTGGAACTTCTAATAGGTATGCATCTTTCCCAACTGTGACGTAAGTGATCTGTAATAGGTCATGTGATTACAAACCATGGTTATCAAGTAAAAAGGGAGGAAAGACCAACACTTCATATAAGATTTCTTACAGATGCCTCTCCAAGTAACTTCCGCTGTTCCTTCACGTGTTTTGTCAAACCAGACTCAATTTCTTTGACCCTTTTACGAGCAGAGTCGTACTCCAAATCCACTCCATCACACGGTATTATACGCCCTGAGTTGTTGGCTTCAGCCCAATCAAATGCATCCTTAAAATGTTTCAGAATGGAACGGATATCTGGAAGACCTTTACCTGTAGATGGACTATAGAATAAGATGCCCAACAACATACATTGCAATGGTAAAGTAACATCAAAGTGAACAGTACCAGGCGTTAGTAAATGACGTAATCGTCTAGACTCAACATTTTCTGCAATAACACTGAGGGGTGAGCATGCTTGGGCCATTAATTCACAGCCACGCAGTGCAGATATAAACTCCTGGAGCTGCTTTTTTGATGCATCCTCATATAAGACTACTTTACTAGCATTCCTTCCATTAGCTTCACTGCATTCATTGAAAGCAAGCACATGAAATTCCTTATTGTAAGCATCAGTAGTTCTTCCACAGCAACAGAATTAATAACATTGATGCCCTCCTTCTTAGGTATACCTGCTAGAGAAAATGCGCGCAAGCAATCGCTCCATGTCAGGAAGCCTAGACAACGCTTTTTGAAATTCAAGTGCCATAGGTTGATTTTCTCCCTGAACAATTGGTGTAGTAACAGTATGAATATTAGACGGTAAATAGAAGCAGAGCCAGGGAAAAAATACATTAATCATGACAAAAACAGGAAGCACAAAACGCTCAACCTAGAATTTGAACATGGAAAGCAACATACAGAGTTACAAAGATGAAAGTGTATGTACTGGAGTAACTCCTTGAGAACTTGAAAAACAAATTAGCAAAAGTTTCATGAAAAAGAAACTAGAGGGACAAGACAGCAATGCACCACAACATCACTCGCTAGGAGATCAGGAAAAGCAATGTCGTTCCTGGTTGGAATTTAAGTTACGGTGAAGAAAATTACAAACACAATGAGTAGCAGAGTATCTTGCTAAAGCATATCTAGTTTTTGATTTTTCACCAATGCCTCATATACCAAATAATAGAAGAAAAAGAGCTGTTTGAAGCAATTTATGCAAAAGGAAGTAATCTTACCCGTAGCCCAGCCACAGCATCCTGGCGATCCTTGATAGATCCCAAATCATATAATGGCCTAGCCAGCCATGTCTTCAATAACCTCTTCCCAAATGCCGTTACACAATGATTCAATTGTGCATATAACGTCCTTCACAGATTAATAGTTTCACATTACAATTAGAGAAGGAATAAACTTCATGTCTATGACAATAATTGCCTTACCCTGAAGAGTCCCCATTTCTACTATTCTCAAAAATCTCAAGGTTTTCGAGGGCAGCAGCATCAAGAATCATGTATGGTTTTTTGGCAACTTCATTAAGGTCAGAGCACGGAAGTGATTCAAACTTTGCAAATCTAAGCAATGCCTCATCCAGAAAAGCCTGTTTCAAGTAATAGAGAGTGCCCCCAAGTGCTGAAAGAGCAAGGTTGCCACTTTCACCTTTGTTTACAAGCTCTGACAAAATGCCTGGTAGGCATCCCACCCCATCTTGCACATGAAGATCACTTGAATTTGTATCAGCTTCACCCACAGATTCAGAAGCTGGTTCGGTGCTGATGTTCTTGTAAAAAGTCTTGACTTCAAAAATGGTTTTCTCAGCATCCCAGAATTCTGACTCCTGAACCAATTCATTGACCAAAGGATTTCTCGTATGCCTCACTATCATACTCTCAGTTTCAGAACTGAGTACTTTGGCAGGCTTTATAATTTCTACGGGCCTAAGCTCAGATAATAGACTGCACAAAGAACTACACTCTGCATCATCACCAAACTGCCAATAGGAGAAACACAATGATCAAACATAGAAGTATATGAAGAAAAGAACACACATGACATAATAGTTACTTGACTTCATAGATAGGCTGGACAAGCATTTGTTCACTGATGCATAATGCAATTCAAGAAAATTGGCATACCTGACCAAGAACGATTCTGCTGGTAGCGACATCAACCACGCAAACACCAAAAGAACGCTCAAAACTTTGGCCTGCAGAAACCCCGCAGCTTTCAGTCACTGCCATCAGGTAACATGCATCAGGATTTGCTGACAGAAGTTCTCCCTCTGTTAATGTTCCTTTCGTAACCACAGAACATATTTCACGTTTCACGACCTGAAAATAGAGAAAGTTGTGAAAAAACTTGAGATGTAAAAAACTTGCTACACAAGACAATTGCTAAACTATCAGATTCCCTGAGGAAAGACAAATAAGAAAAAGGACCAATGTGACAAGAACCGTGCACAGTTCACTAAGTATCTGATTTATCTTTCTTGAATTTCTATTTGAACAAGTGTCTCAAGGTTGCTTGTTTGGTCGTTGAAACCACAGCACAAAAACTTCTAGACCAATGTGGAACAATAAGATGATCACCATTTGCAGCAAACAACTGAAGAAAGAACTACTACATAAATCAAAATAATATCAAGATCTAGAGTAATATATCCAGACCTTGTCTCTTGAACCTTCTTTGCGACGAAGCTCTAGTTGTTCAGGTGTCTCTGTCTGCTCTATTACAAGAACTCGGTAACCCTGTTCAGACAGGAAAGCTCAATTAAAATTTCATTTCAAAGGAAAACCGAGGCAACTCAAGAATATAAATATCAATGTGGTCACTACAAGAAGTAAACTTATTACAAAGAACCAACCTTTCTTGCCAATTTCTCCACATGCATTGAGAAGTTCTTTTCCGGAAAACCACAATGAGGTTGTTCTCCCTAAAAGAAATTAGGAATCAAGAAATGCATCAATGCTTAGAAAGTCATAATTAACAACATTTCCAAAACATTGAATCACCGGATAGAAGGGTCAGCATTGATAAGAATATTTTCATCAACGCAAGGACTAAACAAATCAATACCTTCATGTATTGCAAATCTAGTTCTTTGGCTCCTACATGGGCATCCATTTCAAAAAGCTCGTAGAACTTCCCCATCTACAGCAATAAAGCTAGAGAAGTATTACTTAGCTGAGCCAAACAAAATGACACATTGATGGCAGAATAAATATCTACTTTGAAGCCTTAAGTACAGACCTTGAAAAATAAAACCTTATCCATATGCTTTGACTTAAACTCCCACCATTGTCTCTGCACATGTGAAGCAGATATAGAATTCAAGAAAATAAGACCTCCAATAAATTTAAGCAGCCTTTCATTTGAAAGCTCTTACCTGACCACCAGATAAACTCTTAACAAATTCAGGGGGGAGGTAGAGTGTCCTTGGATCATAGCCAACATCTACAGGCCGCCTTCTTTTTGCATCCCTACGGCCTCTGTTGTAGAGTACACTAAGTCAGCATAGTGATAAAGGTAAATCATAGAAAAACATAAACAACACAATTTGAAGCCAATAGCAACACATATGTAGCACGCTCAAATAATACACAAGTCATCTCCTTCTGTTATATTGTCATCTTTATATATAGTTCTAGTTGTTTTGTCGGGACTACCTTATGCCCCCTTCCTAGATGGAGAAATCATCAATGTATGAAAACAAGTACGGCTTTCATTACAAGACTCTGACAGAGGTGCTAGAAAAGAAAGAATTCAAAGCATTCACTAGCTACAGCAGGCATGCACAAAATGCATATTCATTCTTCTTGTAATGCCAATAAATACAGTTCTCAATTGAGACAAGAAAATAGACCCTACAATGCTGCAGCAAGAACTTACACTCCAAGAAATGGGAATTTCTCTGCATCGCGGATGCCAAACCTTTCTGACACATCACTGACCAAGGCATCATTGAATCCAGTAGAGAGTCCATCTGCACAAAGCATGCTCAAATTTAAAACAAATGGTAGACTTCTTTCTTCTATGGGTTATAAGAGATGGTAGACATGATAAAAGCCTACAGATAGTCAATCTTCTCATTCCACCCATAGTTTAATCAAATCATCCATGTATGAAGAAGCTATTTTTACATACTCTGCTTATCCTTTTCAATCTCTGGAACTGAACACTTGAACGTTCCATCACTGGAAACGTCTGGACTGCTCTTCCCTTTTTTCACAGAGCCCAAGTTCCCTCCTCCATTAGCCTTCCTCTTCCCACTTTTCTTGCCTTTCTTATCGTCCTGCACAATCTCCTCTGCTTCCTCATCCTCCAAATCCATCTCCTCCACCTCCTCCTCACTAACGCTCTTATCCACTTTCTCCCGCCAATCCTCGTCGCTCGAATCATCTCCCTGACTACCCCCAGCATTCTCTTCATCCTCATCATCAATCACCATTTTCTTAACACCCAAAGCACCCCTTCGCAACCTCTTAAATTTCTTAGCAGTTTCCTCAACCCACTCAATCTTCTCCTTCCCCAAGTCTAACATCTCCTCTTCAAAATCATCATACTGGACCAAATGCTTCTCAGAAGCTTCGTCGTAGGATTTGACACACCCCTCGTACCAAATATCATCCAACGGCCAGTAAACCCTAATCCTCTTCTCCAGTACTTCCTTCCCGCAAGATGTAACAGCAGTAGCAGGCGTTGCCGGCGATGGAGATGGAGAGGGAGATCGGTCAATGACTAGCAGAGTCTTTTTTTTAGGCTTAGATTGAAGAGGAGAAGGAGTAGTCGGGCTTGGACTAGGGTTGGGGTTAGATTTGGGGGGTTGGCCAATGACTAACAGAGTCTTTTTAGGCTTGGATTGGAGAGGGGAAGGAGTAATCGGGGTTGGACTGGGACTGGGGGTAGGGTTAGGGTTAGGGTTGGAATTGGGGGTTTCTTTTTTGGGTAGAGATGGAGATGGAGATGGGGATGGAGTGGGGCTCTTGGAGAAGAAGGAAGTGATTTGTCGTTGTGGATTCACCAGAGGCGATCGTCCATTGCTCGGTTTACGCACCGGCGCCATTTCTGTTTCTTCTTCTAGAGATTGAAATGAAAAGAAAGAAAGAAAGAAAGAAAAGAGTGAAAAGCAGGAAAGGAAAATGAAGTTTTACGAGGATTGGGACGAGTGAGCAGAGAATAGTGGCACGATCGAGTGATGAATGGAGAAGAAAGGTTTGTCAGGTCTTTAAGTGTGCATAACTAGGGCAGTGATTTGGCGGGAATGTGGTGGAAATTCCCGGTTTCTTTTCACGACCTTCTTTGGCGGGAACTTAGGTTCTGTTCTGCTATAATGCTATTAGTATTCCGAGCCGATGCCGTCCCTTCAGTTTCTCCACACTTAACAGTGCACCAAGGCAACAAACAATGCAGCAGCTGAGTGGGAGCGCGCGGTGTCAATCAGCACTTGCATCATTGACATGTCGTTTAGTATAATTTTTTGTTAGATACGTTTGTCTACATTGAGTAAATGATTTTTCTTCAGAGCCTGATAATGTTATACTGTGTTATGGCGGTGGTACCTCATGTCGTGGATGAWTTTTTAATTACTCTTAGAGTATTATGCGAATGATATTTCAATATAGTTTATAAGGGTCACGAAATAATATTTAAGAGGAGCGAAATTAGAAATAAAGTCAAATTAATTTTTTTAAGGATACATAGTACTATATATTTATTTTTTTAGAAAATAAA
>NBIL01084059.1:0-12626 GCA_002752925.1 Viola pubescens var. scabriuscula | reverse complement strand
TTAATTAAAGTATTTTTTTGAGTAGAATTCCTACTTCTATTCCTATTAGGTTTTAGCGCATGTAACCTTATTTAAGGAACGCTTTGCCACTTGTAAAAGGTTGGCTGTTATTTTGATAAAAATAAGACTTTGTCTTCACAAATATCTGTCCATTGTTCATGCATGAACCTTGTCTTCAATTGAGTCCGAACATTCGATTGAAACCTCAAGTAAAACCCGAAAGTTCGTCCTCTTGTGTCGTTTCCCCTAGGAGTGTATTCATAGGTTGAATATAGGTCTAGAATTCGATCCAAGAACCCTCATCTTGTATTTATTAGGAGTGCTAACATAGGTTGTTAGTAGGTCTAAGTTTGACAAGAAGAGTCACTATCATTCCGCATCCGAAATCTAGACTTGAACTAGATCAAATCGTCGTCACTGCGCATCTTAGGCAACTAGGATCGTATCAGGCTATTTCTCTAAATCTAGTTTTTATTGCTTTTTCCTCCGGTGGTGGATCCGCGCTAATGTGTTATCCCGACATGGATCCTTCTGCTTTCGGTCTTCCTAGTGGGATGTCGTTGGGAGGGATCTCGATAGATCCTCTCTCTCGATTCGTATCAGAGTCTGTGGAACTTTTCTTTGTTCCCAAGGACCCCCTCCTCTTTGGTGTGCCTAGATGGGGATGGTTTTGGTTCCCATGATATGACCGCTGTTCTTTCGTCCCGAGGGCCAGACGGAGAAGTGGTGCATCGGGTGGATATGTGAATGTTTTCGTCGTAAGGTTTATGGGCTTTAGGGTTGTTAGAGCCATCTGTTGATGATTCGCAGTCGGTTAGTATTCTGTCTGAGATGGCAGATCTTCTCGCCGGTAATAGAGCGTCTATTGATGCCCGTGCTGTCCGTCTTTGGGAGGATTTGTTTTCGGCCTTTTGTAGGTTTCGGCACCTGCATGCTGTTTATGAAGAAGAGTTGGGAAGGGAGAGGAATCTTACCCATGAGAAGGATGCAGATCTAAAGAGAGAGGGAGAGTATTCGGGAGAAGGAGGCTGCTTTTTCGGAACAGAGGAAGGTTTTCGAAGAAGAGAAGCGGAGCTTTCGGATGAGATTGCTCATTTGAACCAACTTCTTGCCGAGAAAGAAGGTTTTCAAAGGAGAGAAGCGGAGCTTTCGGATGAGATTGCTCGTTTGAACCAACTTCTTGCTGACAAGGATTAAGAGATTGGAGGAGTTCCTGCCCAGCTTGAGAAGCGTCAACGGAGGACTATTATTGCGGTAATGGATGCTCTCTCCGACTGCTATGGTGAGGGGATGGTTGACGTGAAAAAACTTTATCCTTACACGGATGCCTCTTTGAAGGATGTAAACAAAGATACTCCTCCTGATTCTCCCTCTTCTCTTGTGGAACCTTTTGCTGAGGCGGGTGGAGATGTTTCTGATAGGGTAGAGTAGACGAATTTGTTATTTTTCTGGATGTAATTTTTTTGTTGTTTCGGAAATATTTTCTTAGTAAGGCCTGACATTGATTTTGTCTTTTGGTTATGTTATTTGGCTTGTTGGATGCGTGTGTTGTTTAATATTTGTTAGTTTTCAGTTTTATGGTTTTTAACGAAGTAATGATTGGTTTATAGAGTGCTCTTAGATAGATAACGGGAAAGCTGGAGAAAAAATCTATCATCATATGCCCCTTGCTAACCTTTAAGGTATGATAACGGGAAAGCTGCACCGTTATATGGATAAGAGGAGGTTGTCATAGCCTAATATTTCATAAACTTGTGGACTTGATATTGAAAAAGCTGAATTGTAAGAGAATATCGGGAAGATCCAGCCACTATATGTGTGTGATGATATCGGTAAAAACTTAGTTGACCTGATTTTTATGTTGTTGGAAGTATTTCTTAGATATAAGGTTGGGAGGGTGTACCCATTACTTATTTTACCTATCTAGATGTATTTTATGGCCTTGGGATTGGGAACTCTCTGTTTCCAGCTCGCTCTACCTTGAGCCCAACGCCACGCCATTTTCCTAGGTATTTTATTGTTGTTTTATCGATTCCCAAGGTTTGCACCATTGGTTTGTATTTTCCCTAGGTATTTCATTTATGTCGCCAACTACCCGTACCAACTTTGTGGGTATATATAGCCATTGTGTGTTACTCTTTTTGGAAAGAAAATCCATAAGGTTCTTGAGAGAGAAAGTGCTAGCGCCACGCTAGGATCTTTAGAGAGAAAAAATCCAAAACATTTGATCTTAGATTTTGAGGCTATTCTGATAATGAGGGGGGGTTTCATAGATATCTGTTTAGTAATCTTCAAAGAGTCTTGGGTATGAGTTTGTTGTTGCTTTTTACTGTTGGAGTGCTCCTGTGGTTTTCGCAGTTTAGAAGTTTCGATAGCTCACATTAACAAGGACGGAAGGTCCGATAGCTCACATTATGTCGATCGGATCGATGGATTATCTGGGTTGCGAGGTGTTGGTTGCTCGAGCAAGGGAAACCCATAAGATAACTTTGTTTGGAATCCCGGCCTTAAGGAGGAAGGTAGAGTAGGGTGTTCCGAAGATATAGGAGTATCATATGCAATGCGTAAACCACATGACGAGCTCCGTACCCCTGTCGGCACAGGTTACCGCTTTCTTGGTGCTTAGGAGGCTTTTATGTGGGCCAACATTTATCGTCGGGTCTGTCGGGGGGTGGGGTTTATTGACTACTCGAGCTCACCTTTCTGATGATTTCTTTCAAAAGGCGGTGATGCCTCCTTCAAATTCGACATGCGATACAAATGGGCAGGCTCCGATGTTACTTTATCTCAGTTACGAACCACTCCCGTTTGGTCCATGTTTCTACGACGAGTTTTCGAGTCTCACACTGCCTCAAAAGAATGGGAATTTGGTTGGGGATGTTTCGGTACGCCTCATGCTTAGCTATCGTGAAAGGATTTGGCAGAGATATTTATTGGTGTAGGGTATTGAAATGCCCTGGAGATACTTTTTAGTATTATTATAGGATATTTAGTGGTGAATGTTATGGCATTCCTTATGCCCTACTGATGTAATGAGATAGGTATTCGGTGGTGAATGTTATTATATTCCTTAGGGATTGCTGGTCTTCATGAATAGCTAGGTTTTTCCTTTCTGCGGATGTAGCCATTTTGGTGGATATAATTTTTCTGTTTTTATGACATGTTTATCGGTTCCTCGTATATATACTAGTTGTTGTATTCTATTGATTTGAGACTTAATGTGAATTTTAACAAACTCTAATGAAACTAGGTAACACGGGCAACTTTCAATTTGCTTGTATCATACTTACCAGGTTTCTTTTCATGTGTTTGCCGAATTGTTTCTCATCTATTTTCGGGTTGTTTTTGGTTGCTGATGATTTTTTTGAACAATTTTCCCGAATTCCACGTCGTCTGATTTTGGTTTGAGCTTGTGGCGTTACTTTAAGGTTTAAGGACGCCTGGCAGACTCCGATACGTCTCTTAGATTTCTTGGGAAGGCTCCACTGTCATGGATTTTTAAGGTGTTGCATAATATATATTGGGAAAGCTAAACCGTCATAAACTTTAACGTGTTTACGGACTTAACGAGCAGCTCCACTGTCATAAACTTTTAAGATGTTATGGATTTAACGGGAAAGCTCCACCATCATAAACTTTAAGATGTTATGGATTTAATGGGAAAGCTCCACCATCATAAAATTTTAAGGTGTTAACAGGAAAGCTCCACCGTCATAAACTTTAAGATGTTATGGATTTAACGGGAAAGCTCCACCGTCATAAACTTTAAGATGTTACGGATTTAACGGGAAAGCTCCACCGTCATAAACTTTTAAGGTGTTACGAATTTAACGGGAAAGCTTCACCGTCATAAATTTTTAAGGTGTTACGGATTTAACGGGAAAGCTCCACCGTCATAAACTTTTAAGGTGTTACGGATTTAACGGGAAAGTGCCACCGTCATAAACTTTAAGGTGTTACGGATTTAACGGGAAAGCTCCACTGTCATAAAAAATGGGACTTGGAGACACTCACCGTTCGATTAAATGCGGGTCTTTATGAGTTTATGCAAGTAATTTTAAGCCAAAAGGCGACACCTCTCATAACCCGGTTTCTTTAAGAAGGGAGGCCATGTTACTTGGAGATAACAGGAAAGCTCCACCATCATAAACTCTAAGATGTTATGGATTTAACGGGGAAAGCTCCACTGTCATAAACTTTTAAGGTGTTACGGATTTAACGGGAAAACTCCACCGTCATAAATTTTAAGGTGTTATGAGTTTTACCGATACTAGAGATTGAGGCTTTGGGTAGGTTGTGATATATGTGAGTTTTACCAATACTTGGAGTTGTGGGGTTTTGGGTAGGTTGTGATATGTATGAGTTTTACTGATACTTGGAGCTGTGGTATTTTGGGTAGGTTGTGATATATATGAGTTTTACTGATACTTAGAGTTGTGGGGTTTTGGGTAGGTTTGTGATATGTATGAGTTTTACCGATACTTGGAGCTGTGGGGTTTTGGGTAGGTTGTGATATTTATGAGTTTTACCGATATTGGGAGTTGTGGGGTTTTGGGTAGGTTGTGATATGTATGAGTTTTACCGATACTTGGAGCTGTGGGGTTTTGGGTAGGTTGTGATATTTATGAGTTTTAAGTAAAAAATCAACACATGAATTTTTTTGAAACGTGGTTCTGCATCATAAAGCCTACGTCCACGGAGTTGTTATTCATTTGGAGTTCACGAACAATACATCCGCTCTAGAGTGATATAACTTTAAGTTAATGATATTCTAAGAGTTGGGCAGGGGGGTACCATCAATTTCTTCTAAATGGTAGGCACCTTTTCCGATGACCCTTGTGACTCGATAAGGCCCGTCCTAGTTGGGACTGAGTTTTTTCATTTCTTGACCTGCAACTTTTCGGCTGCGGAATACCAAGTCGTTTGTTTTTAGAAGCCGCTCTTTGACACGTCGGTTATGGTACTTAGCCATCTTGTGCTTATGGATCACTGTTTTCAGGATTGCTTGCTCTCGTAACTCTAGTAGTAGGTCGAGCTGTTCTTGCAGTCTATCTTCATTTTGTTCTTCGTTGAAGTATTCGATGCGGAGGCTGAGAGATTTTATTTCAACCGGGGTGACAGCTTCGGTGCCGTAAGCCAATGCGAAGGGGGTTTCTCCCGTACTGGCTTTGATTGTCATTATGTAGGCCCACATTACATATGGTAATTCTTCCGCCCATTTGTTGCGGTTCTAGATTTTTCTTGATTCCACTCAGGATGGTCCTGTTGGTGACCTATGTTTTTCCGTTTGTCTGAGGGTGGGCTATCGAGGAAAATCTTTGCTCGATGGTTAACTCCATGCATTGTTCCCGGAAATAGGTGCTGGTGAACTGTGTGCTGTTATCACTCACGAGAATTTGGGGAATGCCAAACCGTAGAATTACTTGGTTTTTGAAAAATTGCCAAGTTTTTTCCGTTGTGATTTCGGGAACTGCTTCAGCTTATGCCCATTTTGTGAAGTAGTCTACTGCGACGATAACGAATTTAAGCTGACATCGAGCTGTCGAAAAGGGGCCCTACAATATCAATTCCCCATTGTGTGAAGGGACAGGGGCTGACGGTCGGAGATATTTCTATAGCCGGCTGCCTGGGTATTTTTGCGAATTGTTGACAACTTTTGTAAGTCCTGATGAATGTATCACTGTCTTTCCGAATGGTGGGCCAATATAATCCAGCACGAAGGACTTGTGCGGCCATTGTTCCTCCGAAAATATGTATTCCGCAGATGCCTTCATGGATTTCTCTAAGAGCATAAAGACCTTCCTCCGCTGATATGCACTTTGATGCTGGATGTGTGGAACATCGGTGAATTAGTTCTCCGTCGTACATTGAGCACCTTTCCGCCTGCTTGAGAACTTTCATCTTTTCCTCTAGGTCTTTGGGTAATGTTTTCTGCTTTAGGTAGCTGATTATTGGCGTTGGCCAATCGTGGACCTCCTCTTCGGCGTATAGAGCAAGTTGTTCTTCCATGAATGATGGCATCTGAATTTCCTCCATCAAGACATCTTTTGGCATATCGGCATCTAAATTCGCAACTAGCTTGGCAATTTCATCTGCCTCCGCATTGTCTTCTCTGCCTATGTGGTTGATTGAAACACGAATTCCTTCTTTGGAGATCTCCGTCAACTCATGTCGTACTTTCCCGAGATAACAGATCATTGTGGGGTCCTTGGCTTGGGCCAACCCGTTAACCTGATCCATAATCAGCTTTGAATCACTGCGGATTTCTAGCTGTAAGTCTTCCTGTTCTCCGTAATCCAAGATCCCCTTTAGGCTCCGATTCTTCCCTATGCGTAGGCCGGCTATGAGTGCTTCGTGTTCGGCGGTGTTGTTGGATAGCGGCGTCGGGATCTTTAGGGCGTAACAAATTTTGATTCCTTCCGGTCCGAAGACTATGATACCGGCGCCAACGGATGTCTGATTTTTGGCTCCGTCAACCAATATGACCCACTTATCACCGTATGTTTCGGGATATGGTAAGTCACTATTTTCTGCGCCTGCTATGGATGCTCTTAGTGGATGCTCGCCGGATAATGCTTCTCCCGAGAATGTACACTCGGCTTTGAAGTCGGCCAATGTTTGGGCTTTAACAGATGGCCTAGATTGGTATCGTAAGCCATATTGCTCTAGAATCACAGCCCAGATGACCATTCTACCGGATGTTTCGGGCTTCTTGAAAATTCGTCTCAATGGTTGGTTTGTGAGGATGATGACAGAATGAGCTTGGAAGTATCGCGTCATCATTCGGGTTGCCTATATGAGGGCAAAAGCAACTTTCTCGATGCGGCAATACTGCAACTCTGCATCCTTCAGGATTCGGCTGATGAAATAGACGGGTTTGTGGATGCTGTTATCTTCTCTTACTAAAACGGCGCTTACGACTTCTTCTGCTACCCCCAAGTATAGGAAGAGGGTATCCCCTTACTCTGGTCGCGTTAATAATAAATCGGAAGAAAGGTATTCCTTTATGCCGGAGAAAGCTTTTTCATAGTTGTCTTTGTTCCTAATGAGCTTGAAGAACGGGAGACATCGCTCGCCTAGTTTTGAGACAAAGCGGCTTAAAGCGATAACTTTGCCAGTAAGTCATTGGACCTCGGTAACACTCCTCGAGGATACCATGTCCTGTATGGCTTTTAATTTGATGGGATTAAGCTGGATGTCGTTTCGACTGATGACATAGCCTAAGAATTTTCCTGTTTGAAATGCGAACATGCACTTCTTTGGGTTGACTTTCATGCCATATGCGCGCATGACCTGGAAAAATTCCTCTAGATCCGCTAGGTGATCTTCAAAGCTTCTGCTTTTGACGAGCATGTCGTCTACGTATACTTCCAGATTTCTGCCTTGTTGTGCCTCAAAAAATTTATTAGCAGTCCTCTGGAAGGTTGCCCCAGTATTTTTTAATCCGAATGGCATGGCTTTGTAATAATATGTTGTTGTCGGTATGATGAATGTCGTCTTCTCTTCAACTTCTATTGCCATGGGTATATGGTGATAGCCTGAGTTTGCGTCCAAGGAACTCAAGTATTCATACCCTGCCGTTTGATCCACTAATTGTTCGATCCGAGGTAGCGGGTAGCAATCTTTCGGACAAGCCTCATTCAGAGATGTGAAGTGAATGCACATTCTCCATTCTCCGTTAGGTTTTGGGACGACTACTGGGTTTGCTAGCCATGGTAGATATTGGACTTCCCGAATGAAATTTGCTAGTAGAAGTTTGGATACTTCTTTCTCGATAGCGTCTGCCTTTTATTTCGAGAAAGCTCGGCGCTTCTGCTATATAGGTTTGGCTTCTGGGCTAACGTTTAGCCGGTGTTCCGCTACTTCTCTAGAGATTCCTGGTATATCTGTTGGGGCCTAGGTGAATTCTCCCTTACACTTGTTTTGCAACCTTGTTAACTGGCTGCATTCTTCAGGATTTAGCTTTTCACTAACGAGGAAGGTTCCGGTCGGTATGCTTACTACTGGTATGGATACCATTTTTTCCAACGGTTTGGTGCGCCTTTAGTCCTCTAGCTCTAATGGGTTATTCGCCACACAGACGTATCGGTCGTAGCGGTTACTTGTCATGGTGAGATAACACTCAGCTGCTAGATTTTGATCACCCTTGACTGTGATGACGCCTTTCCAAGAGGGGAACTTTAATTTTAGGTGTCGCTGGGAGATGACGGCTCCAAAGGTATTTAGGAACGTACATCCCAAGATGGCATTATAAGGTAGGTTTAAGTCAACTATCATGAATAGTTGTTGTTCCTCTCTTCGGGAGGTATCTTCTTTGAAGAATACCGTCATAAAGGTGATCCCTACTAATGGGATAGGGATTCCATCTACTCTAATAATGGGTTTCTGGCATGGTAAGAGCTCGGAGGAGTGTCTTTTCATTGCCTTATAGGGTCTGAGAGACAGAAGGTTGACGGCGCTGCTGTTATCAATAAGGGTTCTCCGTACCTATAATTCATGAATGAAAGTTGTTATCACCAAGGCGTCATTTTGTTGGTACCTTACTCCTAGGGCATCTTCTTCCGAGAAGGATATCATCATTCGGCTGAGGCAATTGAATCCGGCAGCCTCTACTAGGGGTTCCTTGTGCTTTCGTTTTTCCCCGATAAAGGGTTCCTCTGGACGTTTTGTCCCCCCCGCTATAAAACCGATCATCATAGATCCATCTTTAGAGGTGACCAGTACTTCCTTGTTTGTGTCTCTAGACACTAGTATTGCATTGGGTCCGGTGGCTATTGGTCTGTCGTTATCTCTGCGAGTTTGCCTTTGTAGGTTGTTGGGGACTTGTACTCTGTTTCTAGCCTCATACTCAGGTAGATAACCGTCATCGGTTAATCATTCGATAGTTAATTTTAGTGCTCTGCATCCTTCTGTGTTGTGACCTTACCCCTTGTGAAAGCGACAATATAGGCTCTAATTTCCCCCGTTAACTATATTTGGTGCTAGGTCTGGATATTGGATGGGCAAACCTTTACTCTTGATAACTGCGAGAATCTCGGCTCTCCATCCTAATGTGGGTTCGGTTTGGAAACTAGGAACCGTTTGTCTCCCTAGCTGGAGATTCATTGGTCTTCCCTGTTGGAAGTTGGTTGGTTTTTCCCGTCAGGGATTGGACCTCCCTATCGGTTGTCTGGGAGGGGCAAGTTCTCTTGGGTGGTTTGGAGGAGGAGGAGCCGTCTCCTGAGTGATCTTCTGAGGGATGTACTCCTCATGGAACCTTCGCCGGTAGTCTTCCTCTTCCATTTTGGCGTAGTTGTGCGCTTTGGCCCGCAAAAGGTCCAACATTAGGGGTGGGTCTGCCTATAGCATATCCCCCAATTTGCTATACCCATAATTTTTTCGCAAGGCTTCCACCGCAAAGTCGGCGGTGGTGTTAGGGGTTTGGCCCAGTTCAGAGTTGAAACGGTCTAGATATGTTTTGAGGGATTCGTCTTGCCCTCGCACGATGTCGAATAAAGTTGCAGAAGTTTTCCTCAAAGGAATGGCGGTGCTAAACCGACTTAAGAATTTTCCCTCCAACATTGCAAAGGTGTCCACCGATCCAGACGGTAGTTCTTCATACCAAGTGCTGGCCATTCCCGATAACGTTAATACAAAAATATGGCACAGAGCTTCATCTCTCTCTGTTTTGTATATGACTTGATTTTTGACTTGTGTTATGTGAATAATAGGGTTTGTTATGCCTGTGTAAACATCGGGTGGAATTCTGACCCTCATGCTAACTTGATGTTTTCAAACCCCATAGGCCAAGGGACTTTTTGGGTTACTATTCCTTTCTCTCCTGTTGTGAGGTGAAACGGACTGAGAATATCCATGTCCTTCCTTGGGCTGGTCATATTCATGATTGTGTTGACGGTGAGTTGGGACGGGTTGTCGTACCACGTGGGACCTTTCTCGGCTTCTTCTCCTGTTATGACCCCTCACGTCGGGTTCTTTAGAGGGTTGGTGACTTATGTTTCGGTGGGTGTCCTGAGTACGAATGTTATAGACGTGATCAGCATACTCCTCCGGTATCCTAGGGGGAAAATACGACGGTACATGTTCTTATGGTATCCTTGGGGGGTATACGAATGGTGGGGTAGAATATGTAGGGAGCTCCGCATATTCCCTTGGATGATATTGATCTTCGTTATTCTCCATGTTGGATGCTCGGGGAATAGCTGGACGGTATCCCACAAAGGAGGGCATTGTCGGAGAGACAATCGGAGGTGGGATAGGATTTGTAGGCATCAAGGTTGTCGGTTGAGAGGGTCTAGTGGCCAATAAGCTTAGAATTTGATCAATTCTTTGATGTAGGAAGGCAAATTCGGTGGATGGAAGAGTGGTCACCGACGTACTTGGTCCAGGAGCATTAGAGGTAGGGGCGTTGGTTCCCGTGTTGATGAAAGGATTATCCCATCGATAATTTGTTGGTTTGGTGGGGTCAAAGATACTAGCCCTTGGTATTGTCATGGTTGGGAGGTGGGTTTCCGGGTTGTTCTGAAAGTTGAGTTGCCAATTGAGTGGAACAGAATCATTCTCCATAGGGGTTGACGTATTTGGGATTGTGAAGAAGTTACGAAAAAAAGATTTGGTGTTGTGAGCAGGTGATGCTGGTGAGTGATTTGAATCCGATGTCATTTTGCGTAGAGTATTTTTCGGAAGGTAAAGAGAGGGATGAGCTTGAATATCAAGGTAGACTCACTTGAAATGATCCAAACTCTCAACGAGAGCACCAAATGATAACTTGCGAGGGTGGGTAGGGGTTATCGTGTCACTTGTCGTGATGACGTGGATGGTGATCCTGCTGCTGAGATACCTACAAAGTGTCGGAGGGGGCCTCCGACGTAAAGGCTCCGACAGTGAAGTTAGTACCACGGGTGGTCCTCAAAGTGGTAGAGTAATGGTTGTGTTTAAATATGTGTGCGTACCTTTCTTAATAGGGAGGATGGGGGTATTTATACCTTAGTCTGTTCGAGATATTTGGGTCATATGGGGCCCGAGGGTCAGGACAGTCTGATGTGAGGCGGTCGCATTAAATGTTGTCCCTTCCACATTAAAAGTTGTCACCTCCGCTTTAAATGCCATCCCCCCTTGTCTTAGATATTATGAGGTCCGCATTAAATGTTGCCCTAGAGGCGGTGGATGCCCCTGATATATGGACAACACCGATGTCTATCCTTCAGCCGATGTGGGGCAAGACCTGATATCTGCCCGATATCCTCAAGGGGATATCGGTAATATGCTGTCTTGGGCCAGTGTGGTCTAAATCGGCGATGATCAGGCTTTTCAGGCGGGGTGGTGACCTTAATACCCTTGTGATTTCTTCATATATTATCACTTACTATGTTGTTATTGGCATAAAAAAAAGAAATGGTTATCTTTTGCTAACGAAGAAATTACCCATTTAATTATTGATACTAGTTTTAAAGTTTCTTTTGATTTTGGAAAACAGAATATGGAGATCACTATAAAAACACCACCCAATACCAACGGAAATGTTTCAACGGAGCATTACAGTCGAATTTTTTTTACCCTTAATTACATATCTATTTAGCTGATTTCTATGATAAATTGTCTGTGTTTTGTAGCAAGATGCTAGTGAAAAACACTTGTTTTGTCTTCTTTCTTTTTTTTCCAGAAAAGGGTAGTTGACTAGCAATTTGCAGAAAAAATAGTTGTGTGGAAGTAGTTTGGATCAAATTGCAGTGAAAGTACTTGAGCAGTATTTCAACTCTTGACAAGAACTACATTGACCACAACTAGTCCAGAAAAGAGTTGGACCTAACAAATGATGCTCATCAAGGAAGTAAAGATTCTCACATAAGTTCTAAAAGCAAAAGCAAAAGAAGAGAGAGACTGGGCTCTGATACCCTCCGAAGGAGGAGAAAAACTAAGAAGCGATAGAAGTCAATCCATGCCTTTGGATTAGACCCTTTCCCGAAGAAGTTGAAGCGAAAAAGATTAAAAAAAGCTTTCCTCTCTCTCGAATTCACAGAATAATCCTAGTTTTTAGATTGGACGTTGTAAAATCATTGAAAAACGAGTAGACATATTCGATATAATTTTCATGTTATTTATTTATTTGAACTTAATTATGTTTTTTATAAGTAACTAAATTTTTTATTCTCAGTGAAAACAATAATGGTTTAAATGTTCTTCTTTTGTGAGATCTAAACGCGCTTTATAATTTTTATGTTTATATTTCATTGATCTTTGATTGAATGATTAAATTTGTTCTAGTTTAGTTTGCGATAAATTTTTACATTATTTTAGCAACTATTCGTAGCCAAAATAATTGCCCAATAAATTTAGCAACGAGTTGTAACTAATTATTGTTGCAAGATGTTTCAGTTGTTGGTGTCATTTGGAGGGAAACTATTTTATTTAAAAAAAAAGTTTAGTAATATATGAAAAGAACACTGTTTGTCACTGATTGAGCATTTATTTATCATGTTCTACTCTCTAATTACTTGTTAATTGGACAGTCAAACTATTTATTTTTGTGGAATTTTCTACTTGTGCAGATTATTATCAGGAGGCAAAAGAATATGGAGAAAAGTGGACAAAGAGGACAACTTCTGCTGCTTGAGGAAATTTCACACCTG